>APFE030478367.1:47961-68444 GCA_000404065.3 Pinus taeda
GAAGACAAAAAGGTGTTGTTGGTAAAGGTGGACACTTTGAAGAATACTGCAGATGCATTGAAAAAATCTGTGAGCTCTAAGAAGTTCTCTTGGTGTAGAGAAACAATGGGCACTGTAGGGCTAGATAAATGACTAATCTCTCTTGTGGCCCCCTATGGAAAGAAAACAACAAGTGGGAGAATGTTGGGTTATGTTATATTCTTTCCATGACTAGCCCACATAGTTAACTAGGGGGTTAGTGGGGGAGCAGAGCCCCCCCTTCGTTGTGTCAATTGCATAGAAGGGGGGTCATAGGGGGTTTGAGGGGTGCAAGTAACCCCACTCTATGGGGTCCGGGGCAGCGCCCCTGAAAATTTTGGTTTTGGAACTTATGTTAGGTTGGGTGGACCCACCTATGGTTTGGTGCATGATTTTCACACATGGTTTTGGACGCGATGGTTTTCAGTCCATGGTTTTGGACGCGATGGTTTTTCGGTCCATGGTATTGGATGCTTCGACATGTATAAATATGTATTGTAACATTGAAAGGAACATAATGAAAAATCAATCTAGTAGTCCCAGTTTTGGGATCCAGGGGAAAATCTTTATGTATATGTGTTTTATGTGTTATGCTCTCGCATTGTTTATTTTCTGTGTTTTAGAATTCGTACGTAAGTAATTTCTGTATGGGGTTAAAACCTAAAATCCAGGATCTAGATGGATCCAAATGTACCACCTTTTTTATTGAACCGTATGTCTAACAATCTGCCCAGATACAAATCATAAATATTTAATGCAGGATCCATGCTAGATATGCTCAAATCCTATTGGATCCACACATCTAGAGATTTGATTTAACACTTAGATTTTAACTATTTTAGAGATTAGATCTGGGTAAACTTCTAATGATTGGTGATTCTATATATTCAATCCTCCCTTCCACACTTAAACCTCCTAATCCAGATCTGTCTTATTCTTATGGATGCGCTTTATGGTTTTGGTTCAATTGCCTAAGGTTGGATTAATAATAACATTCACTTCAATTAACAAAAGCCTCACTTTTGGGATTTTCCACCAAATCCTCCTTTATATCACTTCCAGCTATATTCATGGCTAAGTTTTGAACTTCATTGTCTCAATGATAATAGAGTTCATAATCTTAATCTTGCCATAACTCGATTGTTTCTTTTCCCTTTAGTAATGATGAATCCTTTCATCAAATTCTACTCTCCACTCCTATTTTTTCTTGTGTTTCTCTATTCACCATTGAGATTCGGTCACTCTACTTCATACAAATTTGATTTGAATTCCTTTCATTGCAAACTTTCCACTCTATTCAGACTCATTAAAAAATTATCCATGGATACTTCCACCTATCTACTAGACTTCACTATCTAAACACAATCATGAATCCTCCTTCACTTATTCATGCAAATATGAATTCAATAACTTGGAGATCAAATATACATTAACTCAAATACATAGAGATACATATTAATTCAAATTCACACTAACTCAAATAGATAGACACACAATATAGACATTAATTTCTCAATCAATATCCACATGGATATTATACAATCTACATGGATTACACAAGTTTATGGGCTTTTCTCTGCCCTAGCCCTTTCTACTCTAGCAGGCCTCTCTCAGTCTTTAGTCTCTCTTAGCTACCTCTATTCTTACATCTTCCACTCCTTCGTGTGCTTTCATTTACAGGAATTAATTATGTACAACATTATTGGTTTGTTGAGATCCACTAAAGGTGGATCTAATCTCTTATATATGGAAATATCAAATTTAAGTCTAAAATATCGAACACCTCATCAAATTGCTCCAAATAGTGCATTACATGTCAATGAGGAAATAATCTCTCATTTCCTAATTAAATCTCTATTTAGACTAGAAAATTAAATTCATGTCTTTTATTACATTAACTTGAATTAATTAAATTAAGGGAACCCAATCCCTTTAGTAAATGTGGCAAGACCTCCTAGGTCTTGTTAACATGGAGAAATCTCCTACATTAGACTCCCCGGGTAAAATAATCCATGGACTTGTGTCCATGACTATGCTTCTAATATTTGTGCATTTCACCTTTGTTATCTGACATTTTTTCAATTGCAAGTGCATTTACTGCAATTTCTTCTCCTCATGGATCCCAAACTTTGTTTTGTCGTTGTCCACTTCCCTGAGTTTCATGACCATCTCCACCAACCTTCATTCTGATGTTGATTTCCTTCATTAACTTTTCCCTCTTCATCCTTCATAGTTGTTGATGTGTCGTCATTGTTCTCAATCATCTTATCTTCCATACCTTATTCAATAAATTTCCACTTGCCCTGATGATAATCTTTTCCAGTCAACCAATTTCGGTTGTTGACTATCTTATTCACTTCAATATGCCTCTTCTTAGGAAATTTCTTCATCAACACACACAAGTTTTAAATTTTAATGTCTAACATACTCGTTTGTTGATCCATGCTATTAATACTATCCCATTGTAGCTTTGCTTCAAAATTTAAAAATTTGATGCCCTTTGTTTCCATTTCATTGCTTAGCTTCCATCCTTCATCACTAGATATCATTAAAAAAATATTTAAGGAACTTTGTTTCTTCCTCCAAGGCTGCTTCATGAAAAAAATTCTTTCATCCTTAAAACTCTCATTTTTCCCTTTATTTGCACATGAAACAAATTTACTACAACAAACATTAAATTCTCAAAAATTTCCATCAACCATAAGGATGATGGCTACCCTATATTTATTGTTGGAAACAAATGTGTAGTTTATTTTCCTTCCATGTGCATTAGTTCCTTTTTGAACATTTGATTTCTAGTTTTCAACCTGCTAGTGGAATTTCATGTTGTTTCCTCTTCACGCCTCATATCTGTAATCTCATGCAGTCCTCCTCAATACTCATATTGACTAGCCATTCCTCTAACATTTTCAATTTTTCATTCAAATCTACATTTCCAAGGTTGTCATTCCTCACTCCACATGTTGGAATCTTCTCATTTTTGTCTTTATCATCTTGTGTTGAATGAAATGAAATTTCATTCTCGGGTTCTCTCATCAACCTCTCTAGCAATTTGGTTTCCTCCTAAAATTACAACATTACTGTATCTAAATGCTACCCTTCATCTCCTTGATCCTTCTTTTTGTTGTCTTCAATAGCTAGCTTTACTTGGTTGACATCACTTCTAGGTTCTTGCAACTATTCTTCTATAGTTGCATTTGTCCATTATGGATAGTTTCCACTTTGACTACCTTTATAAGGAAAATTTTCATCTCCCTCTCTAGAAACAAAATTATTATTCTATTCTTCCTTTATCTCTATGGTAGTTTTTAGTGGCTTTCATTCATCTTCAATACCTACAATACCTATATGCATACACAAATTATCATATTTCAAAACATAAGGCTCTATTTCCTCCTTTTTTTTTTGTCTTACAGATCAGCAGTTTGTATATATGTTAATAAAGCTCCCGACAAAGGGGAAGTTCAATATGTTCAGGGAAGGACCTTAGTTTTCTAAGGTATATCACTCAATCCACCCACAAAGTGCTTCATCTTAAGTACCATTTGCAACATGTTGGGATAGCTATCATTAGATCTTCATTTTGATTTGAACTTTCCAAACACTTCATGAACTAATCACAAATTTGAATTTCTTATTCCTCATACTCATTTGACCTGAATTCTTATTTATCCGTCCAAGAATTTATCCTATGCTTCAACTTCTCATTCATATTTCTTGCAAGCAATTCCTTATCAAGAAATTTAGCTTGCACCTTTTGACATCCACAAGGGCTAGTTGTTTGTACTTTCCTCTAGTAGCATCATCATTATGCTGAGTTGTTCCTTCATCTCATCCATTTCTCAGTTGAATTCCTCTTGAATCATCTTCCTTCTACCTGTGTCCTTCACTTTAGCATTCTCCTGCATTTTTTGTGGATTTCATTTGAACCCTTGTCATGACTATTAGTAGTCAATTTTTCTCTTCCTTTGTGAACTTACTCATCCACTTATGAGCTGCAATAAGCCTCTACAATAACAAGTCTATTTCACCCTACTACAAGTTCCTCACCAAGCTTCTCTCCTTAGAACTTGTCCTTTTGGTAACACTGGTTCTCTCCTATAGAACCTCTCGAGCTTCCTCTTCTCCTATCGGCTTCTACTCTACTCACTCTTAAGAGATTCACCTATGCGTTTTCTCTAGAAAAGTCTACCCACATTTACAACTTGTGGAACTATCTTGAAAACTTCTACTCAACCTCAACTAGAATTTGTTCTTCCCTCTCTGTTACACAATCTCAGCTGCAAGGGTTACCACAAATTTCTCTCTCTTTTATACTACCTACAATCAAATACTTGTCCAACTTAAATTGGAAACGATAAGACCATATTACCTACCATATATTAATAGGTATACTCCTCAAAGAACATTATGAGTCTAAATTTAAATTGTTGCAAGATCTTTATGCTATCAGTCTTCTCTAATCTTTTC
Source organism: Pinus taeda (assembly GCA_000404065.3). Classification (NCBI taxonomy): domain Eukaryota; kingdom Viridiplantae; phylum Streptophyta; class Pinopsida; order Pinales; family Pinaceae; genus Pinus; species Pinus taeda. The sequence continues at coordinate 52,450 of APFE030478367.1, forward strand.
CCAATTGTTATTAACAATTCTACCCATGTTTTTCTCATTGGTTGGAATTGTCTCTCCTCTGTACAATATTCTCTATGTCTTTTCTCCTTATCAGGCCTCCAATGTTCCTTTCATTAACCTATCAACACATACATTCATATTTATTATTTAAAAAAATAAATATGTTACCTCTATGTCTAGATATCTCGTACAACTCTTCATACATTTTTCTAATGCCTCTGCAACTCTGATCTCCTATGCTAATTACTTTCTAATGTTGGGAATGATCTCTATAGGAAATAAGCATTTGTTTTAACCATGCTTATGCTTTAATACCAATAATTAGATGTTGTTGCGTAATCATTGTCATAATAGTGTGATGACCTTCTTAGGATGAATCAAACTTTTCTTTCACCATAGGCAGATAAAATTGTTGGCACTTTAGGCAACTACCCCAGGAATCCATGCTATGGCATAGTCATGTGCATAATCCCACATTTAGCCTTAATTTTATATGATTCCATAACACTAGGGCTTATCATAATACTTCACAACATTTTGACTTGGAACTAAGAAGCTAACTCCAAAAGCACTAAGCCTTTCTCCTTAATATGGTGTCATTCCCTAATATAGCACAGAAGCACTAAACCTTAAGCCACACACTCTTACCATGATCTCGATTCAGTCATCCACTATGCTCCACTTCGAATTCACACAAAATATCCTCACAACTAGATAAATCTTTCAGTCTTGGGTGTGGATCCTACCACAAATACACCATACCTTTCATATTTCAATCTAGGATCCACTTCTTCGCACACTACCTTTGCACCCTCGATACTCTACTTCAATTCTTGTGATCCAACCATCTAAGATCCAAATGGAACCAGTTGTACCACCTTTTATGCTAATTTGGATGTCTATCAAGAGGCCCATATACAAATCATAATTCTTTAATGAATGGTCCACATCATATATGTTCAAAGCCTACTAGATTGACAGATCTGAAGATCTAGTTTAACACTTGGAGTTTAACTCTTTTAGAGACCAGATTTGGGTTGAGGTCAGATGATTGTTGAGGTCAAATATTTGGTCCTCCCTTCCACACTTAAACTTCCTGATATGGATCCATCTTATTCTTATGTTTTCTCTCTATGGCTTTGGCCACATTTCCTAAGGCTGAATTAATGGTAACCTTCACGTCAATTAACAAGAGACTCACTCTTGGGATTTTCACCAAATCCTCCTTTATATCAATCTTGGCTCTATTAATGGCTAAGTCATGAAATTCATCATTTCATTAATAACATAGTTATGTAACCTTAATCTTTACATAACTCAATTGTTTATGTGCCCTTTGGTAATGATGAACCCTTTCATCAATTTCTGTTTGTGATTCCTATTATATCTTACATTGCTTTGTTCGTTGGTGATAATTGATCACTCTGTTTCATACACATTTAATTTGAATTTCTTTCATTGGAAATCATCCACATTGTTCACAATAATTCACAAATTATCCATGTATACTTTTACTTGTCTGCCAAACTTAACTATATATAGACAATCTTGAACCCTCATTTACTTATTCATGCAAATATGAATTCAATAACATAGAGATCAAACTACATTAACCTATATATATAGAGATATATGTTAATTCAAATACACACTAATTCAGATACACAAACACATAATACAAAGGTTATTTTTCAATCAATATCCACATACAGATTGTACAATGTGGCCAAATTACATAGGTTTATGGTATTTTCTCTACCCTAAGCTTTTTTAATCTAACATACCTACCTTGGTCTTTAGCCTCTCTTGGCTACTTCTATTGTTTTCTTTCTACTCCTATGTTTACTTTCATTTACAAGAATTAATTACATACAACAATGCTACTCCATTGAGATCCACTAAAAATGGATTTAATCTCCTATACAAGGAAAATATCAAATATAAGCCTAAAATCTCTAACTCCTTAACAAATCTCTCCAAATAGTGCATTACATTTCAGTGAGAAAAAAATCCGTCATTTCCTAATTAAATCTCTATTTAGGCTAGAAAATTAAATCCTTACCTTTAATTACATTAATTTCAATTAATTAAATTAAAATATCCATTAGGGTAATTTTGAGGTCTAAAATGAGTCTCTTAAAAAAAATATACAATCAAATTAAACTTTATAAGAAATAATAGGATTCAATATGATGATGTCAACCATGGGGGTGATTCACCATTTTTTGAGTTAAAAAATAGAAATATTAAAAATAATAATAATAAAACCATTTTTCAATTCTTATTTTCAACTTATCTCCCTAAGGTTTTACTCAAATTTCGAGCAGGAGTACTTGTTGGATGTAAAATTTAATTCTTCATCCAAGGATTACCCATGTTGCATAATTTCAATGGACCCTTCTATACAAAAAATGAGAAATACATGAAAAACGTGATTGCAATCACATTTTTTATGTATTTCTCATTTTTCATGTAGCAAGGTCCATCGAAAGCATGCAACATGGGTACTCCATGGATGAGGAATCAAATTCTACATCCAATGAGTGTTCCCACTCGAAATTTGAGTAAACCCATATAGAGATAAGATGAAAAAATATTTTTTTCCCTTTTTCCCATGTAATCTAATATTATTTTACTATTTCCACTACTACTTTATAATTTCCTTAGGAGGCCCATTTTAGACCTCAAAATTCCTCTAATGCCACTCCCTTCAGTAAATGTGGCAAGACCTCCTAGGTTTTGTTGACTTGTAGAAAGCTCTTGCATTAGAATAGGTACCTGAAAAAATCTCGCTAAGGAGAGTCCAACATCTATAAAGCTATCACAAAAACAACTCAACTCATTGTGGAGCACCTTTTTTGGAATGTAGGAAATGTCTTGTCAATAAAAATGGGCCTTAATAGATGGGTAGATGAAGATATAGAGTACAACGTGAGTACAACACGCCTCCCCAAATTCTATAAGCACCTAGAGATAGACAACTCCTCTCACTAATTCAATCTAGCTTGAATATAAGCACAAGTCCACAAACTTAACATATTACTCATGATTTAGGTCTAATTTGTATCAATGATAACATTGAAAATAATTCATGGTTCAACTACTCAAGGAAAGAAAACATACAACATAGAATAGAAAAGGAATCCTTAATATGGGGAACACATTTAGCATCTATATTTTATAGTGTTAAAATTGGCTGCAAAGTGGACTTCCCTCCATGTTCCCTTCACCTACTAGTGATGGTGAAGCAAACAATGGAAAGTTAAATCCCCTCCCAATATTATATTATTTTCATCACTAGAAATCAAAGGTGTTTTACCCACCTTAAACATACTAAAAAAGAAAATGGATGGCAAGGGCCCAATAGATGCCCCCAATGCAAGGAAGATGAAGAATTAGTCTCACACCTATTATTAAAATCCTATCTGATTAGGAATGTTTATGTAGTTTCGTATAAGTTGAGTTTCCATTAGATCAATAACTTGATAAATACATATAGAGAACTAACCCTGGAGGTAATATTTTCATATATATATATCTATATTAATTAAAATCAAGTAGGTTACAATTTATGGCCTTCAGGTTCCTCTTACACCTAGACTATGACCCATCTCTTTTGTTGGGATATTTTGATGGAGCCTCTTATGACAACCTAGGCTATAATGGTATAGGGCACTCGCTTCTTATGTCGAACAAATATACAATACTTCTCAAACTATGTATAGGATAAACCAACAATAATAGAGAAAAATACTCACATTCAACACACTACTTAATCTCGCCTAGAATTACCTGGAAAATGTAATTCCTACTTGTCTTTGTTGTGATTCATTATATGTACAAGAGTTTGTTCATAATATTTGGGAGTTTGTTGAGGTCTAGTTGGTTGATAGATTATGTCCAACTAGTTAACTTTTGCACATCTTTATGTCGATTGTTGATTCCTCGAATATTCGGAAATCGGACGGACAAGGGAGCAGTCAATTTTTTGACCGCTCTCATGTCTGTCTGATTCCCGAATATTCGGGGAATCAATTGACCGCTCCCATGTCCGTCCGATTCCCGAATATTCGGGGAATCAACAATTGACATAAACTCAAGGGTTAACTTCCTAGATTGGTGTGTAGTTGAGATATTCACTCAACCAAGAGATTATATATCCAAAATAAACTAACTATCTCTAGAGATAACCAATTGTATTATTATATTCATGTCAACATAATTCTCAATGCATTTAGAAAAATCTTTATTGGATTATAGGCTTGGGCCTTGGCACTTTGTGGGCTTAGGTTCCTAAAGAGTTTGGTGAATGATTGTCTATTCTTTTTTGGTTTGTCCTTTCATTTGGGCTGAGATTAGCTGAGTATAGACGATTGTTTCCATTGTTTTAGAAATCTTTTGTTGAATGTGTTTGGTGAATGATTGTCGATTCATTTTTTGGTTTGTCCATTCATTTGGGCTGAGCTTAGCTGAGTATAGACGAGTGTTGCCCTTGTTTTAGAAATCTTTTGTTGAATGTGTTGCTGCGATTTTGGAAGAGCCGATCACAGCGGTGGAGTTCTTGCTGGAGCCTAGGCGGAAGTGCATTGGAGCAGCGGTGCTCCTGTTGATGCCCATCGTTTGACCGGGTGTATTGCATTTGACACTGGTGTGGTGTGGGACTGCATCGACTGTATAACACAGTGCAAGCAAATATCCCCGCATTGAACATGATGGATGTATGCCAGCAAAGAATCTGTTGTGTGCACACCTGCTTGAACGCTGAGTGACTCATCGCACGAGGGGCTCGTTTTTCTAAGAGTCATTGCCATCCACGTTCATTAAACTCTATTCGTTACTCATCTGTTGATGAAGCTACAGTGTTGTAGCGGAGGCATGACAACGTGGCTCGGTGAAGTTCCCTGCAAGCATATCCGTTATATTCGTAAGCAGATAAGCTCTCTGCGTGAAAAGTTTGGAGTCTGTCAGCAATCGATGCTCTCAGATCTAGTTTGATGCATACCATCGGTGAGAAATAAGTTGGGTCAGCGATTAGTTGCAGTTACAGGTCACATCGAAGTATGAAGTGAAGTGGCATTACAGCCCCAGCTCTTGTGGATTCATCCTATTTCCCAGCTATGAACAGAGGTGGAGTTTCAGAAAAAGCATGCATCATGGCGATGAGCAAAATCCTTGTCTATGCCTTCGGCTTCAAAGTTGACAACGATGCAACCACGATGTTCAGCATTTTACCGATGCACTTTTTCGTTTATTCACGCCAAAGATGATCCCAAGCTGCCTTCAAGATCCTGAAGAAGATTTTTGTGACAAATTTTCTCTCTAAAACAACCAACTGATTTAGTGAGCCGTGGTCCCAGCAAGAGCACGGTGACCGAATGCTCCACTTACTCCTACCTCACTTCTACCTGCCGTCTTCTTCTGTTGTAGGCGTCTTGCATTCTTCTAAGCGGGGTAGTCTTAGGGTCTGTGTCACGTGAGAGTGGGGCAGCAAGAAGAAGAAGAAGTGCAGATCTTTGTGGTGACTTTGATGGGGTAGACAGCAGTGATTCCATTGAGAATATCAAGGCTAAAATCCTGGACAGGGAGGGCCGCTGCCTGCAAATTTATAGTGCAATCTTTGAAGTTCCCTGCGTGAGAGAGTCTTCATCGTGACTGCTGTTGGAGGTGGAGCCGAGCTAGGAGCATGTATTGTAGGCCTTCCAGGACACAAACGATGTTGTAAAATTGTTAAGGACTCTTCACGGGCCCCAGCGGAAGGCTACATGCCCTGTAGCCAAGGCAATAGATAAAGTTGGTGTGACAGTGGGGTCTGTTAATTATTATGCCAGCGGGAATGAATAGGATCTCTACAGTAAGGATGTTGAGGCGGAAATGGACAGTCGATTTGGCTACAGTAGCTTCCAATGGTGAGAGTAACAGGGTTACCGTAATCCGATTTCTGTTACTATATCAGGCCAGTAAACTTCTTTGCTTATGGTTACTACCCGCTGTTTCAAGAAATCGAATTCACCATTAAAGGCAAGCATCACAGACAAGGTAATTTTTAACTGTGAGTTTGTACACGATACGTATTGATTCTAGTCAACTCATTGTGATATGGTTAGAATTGACCACTTTAACATTTATCTCATAAAGAGAAACTCGAATATTGAATGAAGATGCCCCAGGTGAATAATGAAGATAAAGATAGTTCATGAAAGTAGGAAAGCAGTAGTATATATTGGTTAAAGCATGAAAGCAGTAGCATATATTGTTTAGAGTAAGAGTTAGGATTGGATGATGGAAACACTTGTATGAGTGTATGTAAGTGTAAGTTTATGGTAAGTTAGGAAATTATTTGCAGTGTTGGTTTGTGGTGAGTCATAAATTATGTGTGAGAGTGAAGTGAACATGGATTTTTGTAGGCATGGTTTAGGGTTAGCAGAGAAAACCTTGGGCATGGTTTAGGGTTTAGGGTTAGCCAGTAAAACTCATTGCATGGTTAGCAGTAATTCTTAAAACCTCAGGTTGATAATGTTGGAGGGGGATTGGAGGTACACGTATGCAAATAATGGTTAATTGAACCATGACATACATGAAGGACCTCTTAGTACCCATTCGTTCTGGTAGATGGTTGTTCCTTTATATGGACTTCAACATATTCTTTTTTGATAATGTATGTAAACAGTTAGACTTTGCTGATTGAAATCAAGAGAAGTAGTCATTAAGGGGGGACTAAGAAAATGTAATTCCTACTTGTATTTGTTGTGATTCATTTCATGTACATGAGTTTGTTCCTAATATTTGGGAGTTTGTTGAGGTCTAATTGGTTGAGAGATTCTCTCCAACTAGTTAGCTTCTTAAATTGGGGTGTGGTTGAAATATTCACTCAACCAAAAGATTGTATGTCCAAAATAGACTAACTATCTCAAAATTATATGTCCAAAATAAATTAACTATATCTACACCTAAACTGATATATTATATTTTATTATTATTTTATGTAAATATAATTCTGAATACATTTAAAAAAATTCTTTATAAATTATAATATAAAAAAAATAAGTATGAGAAAACTTTAAAATTATAATAAAATAGCTACATACTTCCTCATAAACAAAAAAAATAATATAATGAAACAAAAAAATTATAATATAATGAAAAAAAATATAAAAGTAACTAGAAACAAAAGTAGAATATACATATATAACAAAAAAAAATGTAGTACACATGAATCTAAATTTATCACATCTACTTTCTATCTCTTACCACTAGCTATAAATTTCATATAAATCATACATAAATAGTGATAGTCTAAAGTTCTGAATAAATATTTATTTATAAATAAAGGCATTAAGTATTTTGCACTAAAAACGAGACAATCTCGCATTTACACACGTCCTTTCAATTATTGCACTAATGCGTATTATAATTCACATTTACACAAATTTTATGGAGAAGTGCCATCGTTTCTGTAGTGGCGCACAACATAAACATAAGCGTTGAAAATTTTCATGGAAAAGCCCTATTAAAAAAATGTTAATTAAAAGTATCTGAATTAAAATTTAATAATTTAAATAAAAAGAACATAAAAAATCAAATAATAAAATGTATTGATCTTTATATATCAACCATGATAAATATCATTACAAATTTATTAAGCATTTATTCAAATTTAATGAAGAAACAAAATTAAAGTTTGTATTTTTATTTTAATTTATACACTTATTAATATCAATTGCATTAAAATTGATGACACATAAATGATGATGAATATTTTTTATAGATAATATTTCATAAATAGTTTTAAGGGTGGAAATGGATTAGTGGTTTTAAGCATTTTTTTATCATTTAAAATTTGGAAACTTAATAGTTGTACTTTAAATTTCTAAAAAAATTTGATATATTTCATTAAAATCATAGGGAAAAACTATTCTTTTCGAGGCAAAATCTTAGCTTATTTAGATTAGGCTTTTAATTTTTTTTTTGTGATAAATATACCTTTCATTTATTGATTTATAGACATATATGATATATTGAAGAGTTAAAAGTGCCTAATTATCATTTATTAAGTTTTGGTTAATATTATTTTTAGGATTAATTGTATAATAAATCATCAATATATTAATTTATTTATGAGTTTTTACTATAATTAATTAATTTTTATGATTTTAAATAGTATAGTTAATATTTATGGGGGAAATTGGGTTACTTTCATTGTTTCTAATTGTGTTGGTGGCCTTATAGTCATGGACGGACGAGCGGAGCGCGGTAAGGGAGCAGAAGCTAGGGTTTCTGCGGCGACCTGCAACGGCAGGACCCCTGCACAGAGCCTTCCATCACTGACAGCGGCAGCGCAGCAGTCTCAGGCCACCGGCTTAGGCAGGCAGTAATAATAAATCCCCCTCAGGGGGTAGGGGGAGCGCCTCCTCCAATCAGCGGCAACCAGCAAGGACCTGTTGACGGCTCGGAAGAGGAACAGGAGTTTAACGAAGGAAACATAGGAAAAAATCAGCAGAAGAAGAATGATCATACACCGCAGGACACGCCGAAAGTAAGTTCATCCACATGCAAGCCAATAGCTACTCACAGGCCAGAAGTGGAGCTACCCGCGCATCGCATCAATGCTAGAATCCAATATATGAGAGATCACGCTCTTATAGGTAAATTTATAAGTTTTTGGCCAACTGAAAAAGCCTTAAGAACCTGGATCAATGTCAAATGGCATCCTAAAGGACAGATAACCCTGCTTCTAGGGTCGAAAGGGTTTTTTACCGCAATCTTCAATTGCTTGGGAGATCGAAACAGAGTCTTTGATGGAGGTCCTTATTTCTTCAACTTGGCCGGGTTATTTCTCAGAGAATGGGTCGCACGATTCAACCCGGACAAGGAAGATCTAAGCTGGGCACCGGTCTGGATCAGGTTGTACTCGCTGCCATGGGAATACTGGGAGGAGGAATCTTTAAAAGCAATCGACAAAGTCCTAGGCGAATTTGTCAAGATAGCAGAAGAAACAAAGACAATAAAATACACCTCCTATGCAAGGATCTGTCTACATGGATCTGAAACAACCTCTACCCGATACGGTACGTCTTTTTCATGAAGATCTGGAATGGATTCAATTAATTGATTATGAGCATGTTCCTTTCAGGTGTAGGAAATGTCATGCCCTAGGACATCTTTATAGAGACTGCCCTTTAAACAAAACACCTACAGCTCAAGCCAACCAGGAACACCAGTCTTCGGACGGGTTCACTAAAGTGACAAATCGTAGAAGAGGAAATAGAAAATCCGCAGTCCATCCTAAGGTATCGCCAGAGGAACCATCAAAACCCTCTACTAGCAATATTTTTGAGGTTCTCGCCAATGCAGATTCGCAGGATCCAGAAACCTCAAAATCTAACAAAAAAGGATCTGTGCCGGAAAAGATGGCAGACTCTCATCCGAAAGCAGGGGAAAAGAAAATGGATCAAGAAGGAGACAAGAGCAAATCCGCCTCAGAAATATGGAGTATCCCGGAAATGGAAATAGATAATACGGACCATAGTACAGGAAAAGCGAAGCAAGGAGATGGAAGCTATCAAGAACCGCATTATATGGAAGAAGACACCGAATCTATAGATATCGGCGAACTAGATATATTGGGTCTGGAGCAAGCCTGCAAAACAGGTAACTTCGACAAAATACCTGATAAACAAGTGGACAACCTAGTAGAAGTCCTTAACAAAGCCCAAAAGAAATACTCTCTAGGGTTTCAAATTGGTAGTCAATGGGATGGGAAGTTCATCACCAAAGATAGCAAAAAATGAGGAAGGAAAACCACCTTAGAAAGAACCATCAAGATTGGAGAGGTCTTGGTTGAGTCAGGCAGATATGCCAAGCTAACCAAGTATTATAACACCAACCCTAGACCTTCCCAATGAAGTTGATATCATGGAATATTAGAGGGCTTAACTGCCCAAAGAAAGGAAGACTTCTAAAAAATATGTTAATGGAGGAAAAACCAGCAATTCTATTTTTGCAAGAAACAAAATGTAGTTCGACAGTACTGGAAAAGATAGCAGTTAAAGCCTGGCCAAGAGGGTTAGTAACAGCTGCGGATGCTCAGGGAGCCTCAGGGGGACTCGCAGTGCTCTGGGATGCAAGAATGATCCAATTAACCAACATACATGCCAATAAAAATTTCATTCAAGCTATGTTTCATTTGCTTGGAACAAATATCTATGGTCATATCACAAATGTGTACTTTCCTCAAGAAACTCAGCACAAAGCGGACATCCTGAATGCCTTGACGCAGCTCAATGCAGAAAGAGAGTACTCGCTGTGGGTTTCGGGAGGAGACTACAACATGATTGCCTCGATGGAGGAAAAGAAGGGCGGACAATGCAGAATAAACAGGGATGGTTCTCTCCTAAAAGATTTCATTCAAAATAATTGGTTGATAGACCTTCCTACAACCAACGGTTTATACACCTGGAACAACAAAAGAGTTGCACCAATGCAAATAGCTTCACGCTTAGATCGGCTTTTAATCTCCGACAATGCGATTCATCTAGGGGGGGAATTCACAGCTTCCATCCTTCCTTACTCTGGCTCTAATCATTGGCCCATTGCTCTTCATTGGAATCAACCTGGTAACAACACAAGGCGACCCTTCAGGTTTGAGGCTTTTTGGCTATCTCATCCAGACTTTCATGAATTTACCAGAACTAGTTGGCAAAATTGTCATCCAACGGAGGGAACAAAAATGGCCACTTTCCAAAAGAAGCTGAAGTACCTCAAAGAGGAAATAAAACGTTGGAATAGGAACACTTTTGGCAACATATTCAAAGCAAAGGAAATTCTCATTCAAGAAATGAAGGCTATTCAGCAAAAAATGATCTCTGAAGGACGCTCAGAAGAGCTAGTACAGAAGGAGCAAGTCACGGAGAACAAACTCCTAGAAAGAGATACACAGGAGGAAACTCTTTGGAGGCAAAAATTGAGAATCAGATGGCTGAAGGAGGGTGAAAAGAACACAAAATTCTTTCACAAAACCACAGTCTAAAGAAGAATGATTAATCAAATTTCTTATGTCAATAATGAACAGGGAGCCAAAATTGAAACCCATCAAGGCATAGAACAAGAGTTTCTAAACTACTTCAAGAAGATGAATCAAGCACCCGAGATCAACAGAACAGAGGCCATTGACAAGATCATCCGACATATACCTCGAATAATTACTGAAGATCACAATACCCTTCTGCTCAAGCCTATAAGTCTTCAGGAGGTTGAGGCGGCAGTGAATCAACTCAAAGTAGGGAAAGCTCCAGGACCAGATGGATTTACTTCAAACTTCTTTCAGCACTTTTGGGATTTGATAAAATGGGAAGTTTGGCAGGTGGTGGAAGAATCACGCACTCTCAGATGGATGTACCCAGGAATGAACGCAACCTTCCTAGCATTGATCCCCAAGGCAGAATAATCCAATACTCCTGACAAGTACAGGCCAATCGCTTTGTGCAATATCATATACAAGATTGTTTCTAAGGTCGTAGCTTCAAGACTGAAACCCATGCTCCCTCTCATCATATCGCCAGAACAGTCTGGTTATGTAGAAGGGCGACAGATCACGGAGGAGATTATTCTAACCCTTGAAATAATCCACTCTCTCAAGCAATCAAAAAAACCAGGTATGTTGCTCAAAATTGATTTATCTAAGGCTTTCGATAGCATCAGTTGGGATTATTTGCAAAAAATCCTTAAAGCCTTTGGTTTTTCCCCATCCTGGGTCAGATGGATTAGCAATCTTATCTCTTCCTCGTTTTTCTCTATTCTCATTAATGGTATCCCGTCTCCCACTTTCCATCCCTCCAGGGGCATCAGACAAGGGGATCCCCTATCGCCCTTTTTATTTGTCATCTTGGCTGAAGGTTTAGGTCACAGTATTAAATCGGCTATCCTTTCCCGCAATCTCAAAGGTATAGCATTCCACCAAACCCCTGCTATCTCTCACCAGCAATTTGTAGATGATAATATGTTATTCGGTCACCCTTCTGTTCAAGAGGCCCGATCTTTCAACTCTATTCTTCAGAACTTCTCGCTGGCTTCAGGAGCCCTTATCAACAAAGTCAAATCCCAGATCTTCTTTTTCAACACTCCACCCTCTACTCAAAGAGCTATATCTCGCATTTTAGGCTTTACCATAGCATCCCTTCCATCCAAGTATTTAGGAGCTCCTCTCATGTCCTCGGCTCTCAAGCATTCCTCTTGGAACAACCTGTTAGAAAAATTGGAAGCCAGATTACTCCTATGGACTCATAAAGCCCTTAATATGGCTAGTAGGATAGTTTTAATCAAAGCAGTTTTACAATCGATGCCTCTATACCTTTTCTCAATTCTGTCAGCACCGAAGTGGGTGTTTAAGGCGATCAAATAGCTGCAGCGTAATTTCCTATGGGGAAGCAAGGGGCCAAACCGAAAGTGGGCTTTGGTTAAATGGGAGAAAGCTTGTCTTCCTAAAAATGCAGGTGGTATTGAGATAAGAGATCCAGAACACAGCAACATGATAATGGGGGCAAAAATTTGGTGGAAATGGCTTACAAATCCAGGAACACCTTGGGCTGCCCTCTGGACAGCGAAATATGCCAGAAATTTGCCCTTAGAGGAGCGAATTAAAATGTCAGAAGTCAATAAGGGTTCGGTTATGTGGAACTCAGCCATCAAACGCAGAGATCTAATTCAAAAGCACAGTTTTTGGGAGGTGAGAGATGGACTTACGACAAGGTTCTAGGAAGACTCATGGCATCAGCTCCCAAACCTCAAAGACATCATCCCGGGCATCTCAGACCAAGACATAAACCAGCATGATACAGTGAGCCACATCTGGAGATCACATAATGCCTAAGAACATAGGGAATGGAAAGAAGCCAATCGTATCCTACCCTCCAGCACGGAGCAAATTCAACTCTCTCTATCTGCAGAACTTCAAAAACGGAAAATTCTAAAGCTGGCCGGCATGGACACGCTAAGATGGGGATATGAGGAAAAGGGGATCTTCACAACTAAAGAAGCTTACCGCATCATTATCAAAGATATAATAATCAAATATAAACTATGGGACAAGATATGGAACCCACCCATTTGGCCGAAGGTTTCAACCTTTCTATGGCTTCTTTCACATAATAGAATTCTCACATGGGACAACCTCCGGAAAAGGAATTTCATTGGTCCTTCTATATGTCTCAATTGCAAACAAGACGAGGAATCAACTCTTCATATTATGCAAACCTGCCCGCTAGGAAGGAAACTGTGGGAAAAGGTCTCATTCCGCTGTCGGAGGGATGGAAGAGTGCTGGGGGATCTTAAAAGCACATTGCGTAACTGGACTCAAAAGCCATACCAAAGCAATATTTTAAACACTCTTTGGCAAATTACTCCAGGATTACTCATGTGGAATATCTGGAAGGAAAGAAACAGGCGGATCTTTAAGGATCAATCAATGACACTGGAGCAGATTTGGAAAGGGATGCACCATAACATCCAAGAAACTTTATCCATAAAATGTTGGTCCAAAGAGGACCTTCCTTCTACTCCGCAGGAACAAGCCATATGGAACAACTGGCAGATTCAGCTACAGAACCCAATTTCTGCTAGAGAAAACACACCCCGCCATCAAGAAACCTCATTCAGTTGGACTCCGCCGCCCATCAACGTGTTTCAACTCAACTTTGATGGGGCGTCGAAAGGAAATCCAGGAAAAACGGGATTTGGGGGAGTCATCAGAAATCATCAGGGCAACCCTCTATCACCTTTTTTGGCTCAATTGGCTGGAATATTAATAATGTAGCGGAATTGGAAGGATTATGGAGAGGGCTTACTATCGCGCAGAACCACCAGCTCCTCCCTCTTATAGTGGAAGGGGACTCACAAATCATCATTAACATGGCCTCAAAGCTACAACAGGGCTCCCCAGTCTATAAGGTCAGTAGCAGTTGGAGATTGGCCACTCGACTTGAACTTCTTCAACAATGGCTCAGCAATAACCAAGCCATCTCCTTCAAGCACATTAGAAGAGAGGGAAACAAGTTGGCAAATTTCCTTGTGAATTTAGGAGTGGATAGTGGAAAGGAATTCTTTGAAGGTTCAATTCATGGCATAGCTTCGGAGAACCAACTTTCCACTTTTCATTCGATAGTTACAAGAGACATGCAGGCAAGGGAGGATACACACCCGGATGCGGGTGTCATCAGGAGCCATTAATTAGGCATTCATCATGAGGCACGCGCTATTGGCTGCTGGCCTGATTACAGGTGAAGCTCATTGGGGAGAGGACAGCATTAATGGGAAGGCATTGAAAGCAAGTCCTGCATCCTTAATGCAGGCACGCGCTCACGGCACGCAGAGGGAATTTATCAGTATGGCGAGCCCGCTCTGGTTTGTTTATGAGCGCACTCACTCTGGTTTGTTGATGAGTGCACTCGCTCTGGTTTGTTTGATCTTCAGTTGCTCTGGTCCTCGCAGGTTCAGCCGCGATGACAGCCAATGGTGGTCCTGCTCTCAGGGGCAGCCGCCTTGGTTACAGAATAATCCACTGCGGATCGCCTCGAGGACGCCCATTCCTGTGTTCGACGCTTCTGCGGAGAGCTCGATTTTGGATTTTACCCTCTATCGTCGGGGTTTTAGGTCTGTTTGTAGCCTTCACCCTGTGAATAAACTGGTTTCTGCAATTGATAGGAACGTAAGGATTGGATCCTGTGTCCACTCAATTAAGGTGAAGAAGTGTAGGTTAGGGCCCCGAAGTTGTGTTTCGTATTCCTCAGATGGGTATTCCTTATGTGTCCATTTGAGCCCTCAGGAGATTCCCCTAAATCCTTACTCTGTTAGTCTGGTCATTCAGTCACCTCTTCTGAATATGGCACCCTGTCATAGAGGCACTCCCAGGCACGGGAGGAATTTGGGTTTCCGGGGTGGTTCGGGGGGGAGGGGAAGTTCGGAACCTTGTCGCATTTCACCTTTAGCTACAGTCTCACCCTCCTCGCCACCCTCAGACGAGTCTGGTCCCTCATTGACTAGTTCGCTTCACTCTGCCAGGTTTACTTTCAGGAGTCAGCTCAATAGACCGCTTATCTCGGCCTTAGTCACAGTCATCTTCTCTGAGGAAGACGACGACCCAGACAGCTCTACTCCTGCCTCTATGGAAGATTCGCCGGCTCAGAGCAGAGGAGCGGAAGAGATTATCAAGGTCGCCACTGAGATGCATGAAGAGGAAGGCCAGGTAGAGATTAGCACCCAGCGGAGCTCTCCTCAGGAAAATAGAACTCGGTGCGAGCTAGTGAAGAGTTTTGAAAACATCCTGCATCTAAAATTACCCCCGGGCGCCAACTCAATGGAGGTGGAAAAAGGGGTGATGGTCACTTGGGAGCGCGCCCCGGATCCGGTCAACGACAACGTCAACGCTGAACCCAAGTAAGTGCCAGTTCTTCAGGTTGCAGCTACGAGATAAAAAGCCGGTTTTGAATCTCCAGGAATTGCGGTCAATGTCGGGGCCTCATTACAGAACAGCTCCAGATGAAGCAGCTCATATGCAAAATTTTGGTTCAGACCCTCCTTCCATGTAACCATGCTTTGTTCAATCATCACTTTTGTTAGTTTTGGATCCATTCAAAGAGGTTTATGCTATTGGTCATGACCAAAACTTTTGTAATCAAACAGAATAGCAATTTTTGTAAAAGCTGCAGTTTTTGTAATAGCTTCTTGACAGAGGGATTGCCATGGCTCCCTCAGAGGTTCAGCCCTCTCTGTATATACTTTTTTTCTTTTTAATATAAATAGCTCAATCTTTACTCAAAAAAAAAAATATTTATGGGGGAAATTAAACTATTTTAAAAAAACATTCAAACTCCACTAAACTTTTCACAATTTTAGTGATAGTATTTCACTAGTGAATAAATAATAATAACATCCAGTAAAAAATAAATCATTCTTCCATTAAACAAAACTAATTAACCTCAACAAAAACTCAACTTAATCATATC
>APFE030478367.1:73822-88775 GCA_000404065.3 Pinus taeda
ATATATATATATATTAAATTTAAATGGGTTGCTTTTATTTGATTAATAATTTTTCTTTCTTATTCCCCGATGGGTGTGTACATCCAAATAACCACTTAGAAAGTGGGCAGAATATGAAGCCTGCCCGACCTCCACGCACTCCATTAATCTTCCATCAAGAGTCAGGCATGCTCTAATTGCCTACAAGCGGACACCCTGCTCACACGTGTTGTTGATAAATACCCAGGGCACGAAGGGAAATTCTCCAGTTGTATGTTTTAGGCAATGAATTGGGAGGGTACAAAGGGTAGTAGTACTCAATATTCGAATTCCCTATCGAGGTCAAGGCAATGTGTGCGAAGAGCAATAGTTGTATGGGATAGCCTGTGGTGCGCAACACTAAGGCTAAGGTGTGTCCATGGGATCCTGGTAGGAGCGATCATGTTGAGTCTCTCTGTCTTCCCGCAGGGAACCTATGCTCGAGGGATGAAGAGTTAGTGCCGATTATCGAGGAGGCGCCTAGTCCTCGAGGTAAGCTAGTTTTCACCCATTGCAATTTTCATTTCAAATGTAGGAGTGCCCAACTATGCAATTAGGCTCATCTCAGACTACAGGCTTGTGGATGTGCTACTCCTTTCAACACTCAAAGAGAAGGGGTGGTCCATACTTGCACTATGCCGCTCGGAAATCATGAAGGCGAGACTAAGAGCATGGTGTCAGGTTGCTGGTGGGAATTCTTTGTGTCGAGGGCTTGGGGTGTTTTTATTAGCCAGTCTTCGGTGTAGAGGAAAGCCCCACGCTTAGGCGTGCCCTGGGACTACAATCTTGTGTCATCCACCATGATTCATGTGTTTGGTTGTATTGCATGGTGCTATACATCTTGGCGGTGGTTTTTTTACAGGTTTGATTATTGGGTCAATCATGGTTCTTGTGGTTCATGTTTTCCATTCTCTCCCTTCCTCTGGTAGCCTCGGCTCGACATCATGTCGCGTCAAAAGGGATGCTATCGCTAGGGGGAGGCAATCACCGCCATGCTGAGCGAACTTGAGCAATCAGTCGCCCATGGACACATTTAATAGCCGGGAAACAGAGGAGGCAACTGCTATCTCTCTAGCTTGTTCCTCAATCCATGTGATTGCTCCAGCCACCCTCGAGTCCATTGCGGTCCAGTTGCACAACGTCCAAGTGAACATGGACATTTTGAGGGAGCATGTATACGAGGACTGTAACACTTTGGTATCTTGCATCAATGACATCCAGTATAGTCAAAATGAAATTCTAGAACAACTAGACAGTCTTTGACACAAGCATCAATGCACCAATGACCACCTCCGCAACTTGGAAGTGAGGGTGGAGCATATTGATTTTCACATGCATGAACACGTGGGCTACTTTGGTGCTCCTCCTGCCATTCCTCCCAACCCACCTCCTTAATATGTCGCCTCCTATTCAGGATTCTCTTCTGTTTTGTCTATATATGCCAAGGCTAATAGGCCTATCAAAAATAAACAATGTCATCGTTTGTCTATGTTCTCCTCCAGGTCCCAATCTCAACAAGTTTGGTCGGAATGAGGGAAAGGGGCTTGTTGAGATGAATTTTGTACTCAATGTCTTTTTGATAATCTGATGAAAGCTTATTGATTGACAAAAAAAAATGTATTTCTTATATAAGGAAGGATTAATAACTCAAGATTTAGAGATATTTAGTGAGTTAAAGTTTACCTCCTTATAAACCACTAGCAAATTTTTCCAATAACCTGAATTTTTCAATAATAAATCAAATTCTAATAAAAATAATAATAATTACACTCCTAATTTAAAAAATAAATTTTCCCTTTAAAAAAAAATAATAATATAATTATAACCTAAATTATTAATCTATAAGAATATTTTCTTATGATCAAAGCCTCTTAAATAACACATGTAAATATTAAATGTATATCATACTTTATGTTTAATGCAAAAAATAATCTAATGCAATCCAAAGAGGCACATGCATCAAAAAATTACCACCCCCTCCATCTTCATTATGTCATATTATTTTCTCCAAAAACTATAATATCACCATAAAGTCAAGATTACATTATTGTGTATTCATTTCCTTAGCTCTCTTTTTTTCAGTAAGAAAAAAATGTTGGTTAATATTAAAAGCATAAAACCTAGTACATCGTGTCATGTATGTAAATGACATATGGAGTCCACCATATGTGGGTAAGAGTGTCATATGAGATACAATGTGCAAATAGTAAACCAAAACATACAGAGTTGGAGATCCTCCAAGGCCGTAGCCAAAACAAGTACCCAAAACCATCTTCCTATGTATGAAAGCCAAAAACTATAACCATAGAGGTTGTATCATAAGCATGAGAAAAGTTAAACATGGAAAAGAAAATTCCAAAAGAAAGTATGGTGTCGACGGTGACCAAACTATGGGGAACATAAACATAGAACATCATCAAGGGAGTGGCATGGAGCCAACATCCATAGTGTAACTGTCCAACCCTAGTGTGATATGCATGCTTCTAGTAGGATCCAAAATGCCCAACTTTGACATGTCATATGCAGTTGTATTAAATTCTCGGTGGATATGCTGGAAGGTAATATTTTGGAAAGTTCCTTTAAGATATTGAATGTTCCTAAGCCAACCCTGTAAATGTGGATTGGAGATAGTGGAAATTTCGAGCATGTGGTTGATAATGGCTTGTGAGTCCCCATAGATCTGCAGTCTTGGAATCTCCAGGTATTTCGTGAACCATAATAATCCCTAGAGTGCAATGGCTTCATCTCTTATATTAGTCCCACTATCACCAAACCGATGGATTATATAATGTTGGTTTTAGTTGATGTGGATCCACACACCACATCCACCTGATCCACCCTATTCTGCACCATCAAAATACCCAGCTGGGAAGGATATATTCAAGGCAACTTTTCTATGAGTGACTCCATTATACACTGTGTTAGTTTGCAACAAAGTCATTAACCATGATACTATATTGTTGATAATATGATCAATATTGAGTGTTTTTCCTTCAAAAATAAAGGAGTTCCTTTCCTTCCAAATTTCCCAAAAGATCACTAGGGGGATTGCCATTTTTCTTTTGGGTCTCTAGCTCCACCATAACAAGCAAGCTTCAATAGCATCATTTTTTATATGTGTGAAAGAGAATAAACAAGATATCCTAGACCATACCTGTTTAGCTATTGGGCAAAGCAACAAGATGTGCAAATCATTCTCCTCTTTCGATCTACATAAGATGCATTGTCTTGTTCCATTTATGCCTCTCTTCTTCATATTTTCCCAAGTCAATGCCTTATTTTCACTGCTATCCATGTGTATAGTATAATATTGTATAGGACCTAGACCTTCTATAATCTGGTGAACCAACATGTATTATGTATTTTGAGTATGTTGCAACAAATCTATAGTAGGTTTCTGCGACATAGATACCCCGATGTAACCATTCGTCCCACCCTATCTGATCACCTTCCTCAGCTTTGCAAATGCCTAATCTGTATAATGCATTGATCAAATAGTCCCAACTCCCAGCAACTTATCCTATCAATCCAATCTCCCCTGCCCTCTTCCATATTGGTGTGATTCCATTCCATGTTTTGATTGCCTGTGTAAGGTAAAAATAGCCTCTGGAATTTAGACTATGTATAAGAGCTTCAGTGTAATGTACCTCAATCCCAGTTCTCAGGATACAGTCTCTGCCAATAATGATCTCCTTCCTCGAGCCAAATATCCAACATGCTGGCTTCAAGATTCAATACTTAATCTTATTAAAGTTTATCGAGATGGTGGATCCTGTCAGTTTTCCAATTAGACCATCTCTCATCTAGTGTCCAACCTTTATGCCCCCTAAATATTTTGATTTGATGATGTCTCCCCACAAACAGTTACCAAATAAACCGCGCCATAAGGATTTGATCAGAAGAGCCCATCCAAATAATTTTAGATTCAGAATCCCCCAACCTCCTAGCCTCTTAGGAATGGTGAGATTTTCCAGCTTGATGAGATGGAATTTGAAAGTTTTTACAGATCCTGCCCATAAGAACTCTGCCATAATACTATTTATTTTTCTAATAATCATGGCAGGGAGACAGAAAAGATGAGCCCAATACACTACTAATTGTTGCAGGACTAACTATGTAAGAGTGACTCTACCTTTGAGAGTTAAGCATCGATATTCCCATCCATAGATAATTTTGTGCAATCTATCAACATTCCATAACTAGTCATTGACTTCGTAATTATTTGGCTTAATGTTGAATCCCAAATATTTTAAACCAAAGAAAATTGGTTGTGGTTCCACTCCAAATAGATTTGCTATATATTCAATGTCCTCTTGTTGCCCCTCCACAAATAATAACAAGGATTTATCCTTATGAATAAGGAGTCTTGTTGCACTTCCAAACCTGTAGAAAATATATTGTAATGTAGTCCACTTCACCTTGGAAATAATTAGAAATACTAATATGTCGTCTATGAAAACGCTATGTGAGATTCTAATGTCGTGGCCCACAATGAGTCCACGAAAATTGTCCCCCAAGTAGACATTTTTTATTTTATGGTTGAGGCCATCCATGATCAGAATAAATAGCAATGGTGACAGTGAGAATCCCTGTCGAATTCCCCTACCTGCACCAAAGAAATTTGTGGGATATCCATTAATAATGACTGCATATTTAACTGATGTAATGCATGCCATAATCCATTCAACGTTTTTCATCTCTAGACCAATCCTATGTAGAATGATGTGGAGCAGGTTCTAGTCTAAACTATCATAAGATTTTTGTGAATCCACCGTCATGATAACAACTTCCATTTTCTTAGTGTGAATGCAATGCATGCATTCATGTGTTGTAGAAACCACATCATGTATCAATCTATCCTGTAAGAAACCATATTGCTCCGGAGAAATGTAGGTGGACAAGTCTTCTTAATTCTAAGTGAAATGATCTTAGAGATAAGTTTGTATACAATATTACAAAGTGAAATGGGTCTATAGTTTGTGAAGGACCCTAATTCAGTATGTTTTGGTATAAGTGTAATAAACATGGAGTTGATCGCCCCAGTAATATGTCGTCCAAGCCTAGATTTTTCAACCATCTGTACCAATTCAATTCTGATTAGATCAATAAAATGTAAGAAGAATTCGACCTTCCATCCATTGGTCTGGGGCATTTATCTTACGTAAAAGATTTTAGAACCATCGAAGCCTAGATTTTTCAACCATCTCTACCAAGTCCATTCTGATTAGATCAATAAAATGTAAGAATAATTCGAGCTTCCATCCACTCGTCTGGGGCATTTATCTTTTGTAAAATATTTTAGGACCGAGTGTACTTCCTTACTGGCTTGTGTAACTCCCCATTCTTTTCGAGATTGGACATGATGTGATATGATTCTGATCCCCAAATCTGGTCCTTCATACATGCTCCCCCCTTGCTTTATAGGAATTTTCAAAAAAGGCTACTGCCGCCTATTGAATCTTCAGGAAAGTATGCACCATGTTGCCACTTGAGTCCTTAATACTCCATATGGTGTTGACATTCCTCCTATGAAAAAATTTACTATTCCCATCTCCCTCTTTTAACCACATCACCCTGCTCTTTAATCTCCATGTGACCTCCTGTATATGAAGGATCTTTTTCTTCTTTTCCTCCAACCCTTTGATGTTCTTAATGAGATCTAGGGAAGAGTTCCCAGCATCCAGGATCTAACCAATTTTTTCTAGCTCCATTTTGATGTCAGCTAACTCCTTAATCATGTTCTTTTTTTCTTGTGCTCTCATTTCCTTACTATTTATTTTAAAGCATGTATATTCCAATATATACCCTGCATGGGAGGGTAATCTACATCCCTATTATGAATATAGAAATCCCAAATCAAAGAATAAAAATATGCATCTTCGAGCCATATGCGATTGAACTTGAAAGGCATGCCTAAATGCATCTATTCCCTCCTCCATAGTAATGTGATGGGAAGGTGATTAGATATGTATGCTTTCAGAACCTTCGATTGTAGAAATTCCATTCTTTCCATCAGATATTCATGTACCAAATATCTATCCAGTCGCTTGGTAATATGTTGTGACCCAACTCTACCATTATGCTAGGTGGGTTGATCCAAAATGGATCCAAGAACTCTCTAAGTCTTCAAAATCGCTTAAAATATCAAAACAATTGCATGAGAAAACCTTCATAAAACAACGGAAAACACTATCGGGACCCAAAAACACCAAGAAAATAGTGGAAAATAGGCTTATCAGCAGTCAAAGGAGTGATGCACAATAGCCATCAGATCTAGCTGATCAATGGTCCAGATCTGGTTGGCAAATCGCAATCGACAATGGTGAGTGAAGGCTATCGGTGGAGGCCACATAGGATATGCAACAACGATCAACGGGGTCAACGAGGACCATCGATCAAGCACACAGGTCGATGGCCCACGTTGCATCCAACAATGTGTCAGCAAACCACAATAGGGTGCTCACCAAATGGCCCGGGGTTATCGTGATATATGATTGCGATCAATTGCATCACCATATTGGAATCAAAAAACACAATGGAGTGGGCACACACACACACACACACACACACATATATATGCAATTGTTGAGTTGTGTTACATTTTTTCCACAACTAGCCCACGTAGTTAACTGGGGGGTTAGAGGGAGTGTCACATTGGGTTTGAGGCGTACCCATAACCCCACATTATGGGGTCTGCGGTAGCGCCCCGGAAAATTTTGGTTTTGGAACCTATGTTAGGTTGGGCGGACCCACCTATGGTTTTGTGCATAATTTTCGCACATGTTTTTTGGACGCGGTGGTTTTCGGTCCATGGTATTGGACGTGATGGTTTTTGGTCCATGGGATTGGATGCTTTGACATGTATAAATATGTATTGTAACATTGAAAGGAACATAATGAAAAATCAAGTTGGTAGTCCCGGTTTTGGGATCCAAAGTAAAATCTCTGTGTTTTATATGTTTTATGTGTTATGCTCTGGCATTGTTTATTTTCTTTGTTTTAGAATTCATATGCAGGCAATCTTTGTACAGGGTTAAAGCCTACATTTGGTATCGGAGCAGTTTTGGCTTCAAGGGGATGCCTTTATTGCTGAGGGGTTTTGCTCGGGCCTGTGGTAGACCCTATTCAGTGGGAGATCAGCGAGATCGATTCTGGTGGTGAAAGAAGATGGTGAGCAGTGGAAAGATAGAGATAGAGAAATTTAATGGTTAGAGTTTTGAGTTGTGGAAACTCAAGATGGAGAATCTGTTGGTGGATAAAGATCAGTGGATCACGGTAGATCTAGGTACTAAACCAACAGGAGTGTCCGATGAAGAAAGGAAGAAGTTGGATCGGAACACAAAGAGCACAATACGATTATGTGTCTCAGATTCAGTATTGATGAATGTATCAGGGGAAGCTACGGTGAAGGCTTTTTAGAACAAGTTAGGGACTTTGTACCAATCTAAGTCTCTAGTGAATAAATTGTTCCTGCATAAAAAGCTATATAACCTGAAAATGAAAGATGGAGACTCGGTGACAGAGAATCTGAATACATTTAATACTATGGTAAGTCAGTTAGCATCTGTTGATATTAAAATTTCAGATGAAGATAAGTGCATCAGTTTGTTGTGTTCTCTACCAGATTTGTGGAATAATCTGGTTATTGCAGTAGTTAGCAATGAAACTGCCTTGCAGTTTGATGAAATAGTCTCAGCCTTGCTGACGAAGGAGATGAGACGGAAAAATATGGAGAGCCAGAATGGTGATGCCTTGTCTGTACGAGGACGGTCTCAAAATAGAAACAAAAATAAGTCATCGAGAGGGAGATCTAAATCTAGAGGAGATCTAAATCTCCAAGAAAACCTATAAAGGTGGTGTGCTGGAAATGTGGAAAGGAAGGCCACTTCAAAAGGGACTGTAAATATAAAGCTCCTGACAAAGGAAAGGGATTGATGATGCTCCTTCTGTAGAGATGAAAACCACCTTAGATGAATGTGGGGATGTGTACTTGGCTTCTTCAAGTACACATGTAGATCATGAGGCATGGTTGATTGACTCAGGTCCATCCTTTCACTTCACTCCCCATAGAGAGTGGTTCTGTGAATATGAGAAATATGATGGTGGTGATATCTTCTTAGGGGATGACAGGAAGGCTAAAATCATTGGTCACGGAAAGGTAAAGTTGAAGTTGCAAGGTGGAAGAGTTAGAACACTTCTGGTTGTTTTACATATTCCTGCATTGGCCAGAAATCTAATTTTTGTAAGCAAGCTAGATGATGCAGGTGTAAAAACAATGTTCGAGAAGGATACATGCAAGATGGTTTGGGGAGCACTGGTATTGATGTGGGGAGTTCGTATTGGAACTTTGTACAAGCTACAAGGTAGCATGGTTGTTGATGGGTGCAACAGTTCTGTGGTTCCTGAAGGTGAAGCAAAAAATCTAGTGGTCTTTGGAGAGAAGACCATGCTGTGGCATCAAAGGCTTGGAGATATTAGAGATAAAGGCCTCTGAATACTTCATGGTAAAGGTATGGTAGAAGGTATGAGTAATAGTTCTCTGGACTTTGAGTTCTGTGAGATTTTTTTATATGGGAAGCAGAATGAGGTGAGTTTCCCCTCTAGTGATAAAAGGGTGAAACAGATATTAGAGCTTGTGCACAGTGATGTGTTTGGACCTATGAAGGTTCTATCACTAGGTAAGTCTGTGTACTATGTATCATTTATAGATGATTTCTCAAGGAATACATGGATATATTTCCTTAAGAAGAAATCTGAAGTCTTTGATAAGTTTCGAGAATTTAAGGCTCTCATGGAAAATCAGATAAAGAGGAAGATAAAAGCGCTAAGGATAGATAATGGTGGAGAGTTTTGCAGCAAGGAATTTGAAGAATTCTGTAAGAAGTGTGGTATAGCACGACAGAAGACTACTCCATATACACCTCAGCAAAATGGAGTTGTAGAAAGAATGAACAAAACGTTGATGGAAAGGGCAAAAAGCATGCTTAGTGGTGCTGGGTTAAGATAGGAATTCTGGGCAGAGGCGGTGGATACTGCATGTTACCTGATCAATAGGTCACCTTCATCAGCATTGGAGGATAAGACTCCACAGGAGGTATGGAATGGTAAGAAACCCTCTCTTTCACATCTGAGGGTATTCGGATGTGATGCATATGTACATGTTCCAAAGGAGAAATGAATCAATTTGGATAGTAAATCAGAAAATTGTATCTTTATTGGGTATAAGGATGGTTTAAAAGGTTATAAGCTTTGGAACCGACAAACAAGGAAGGTTGTGTACAACCGAGATGTGGTGTTCAGAGAGGTGAAAGATGTTATGAAACATGAAGTCCAACAAAAGGAACATGAGAAGATAGGGTTTGAGCTAAAGGAGGAAGAATTAGACTCTATAGTAGAGGAGGAATTAAAAGATAAGCCACAAACTCCATCTGTGAGAAGATTAGTTCGAGAAAGAAGGTAGCTAGAAAGGTATAGTCCATCTGTTTTCTATTCAAATTTTGCTTTACATATTACAGATGATGATCGCATAACTGTGAAGGAAGCAGTAGATTCAGAGGATGGAAAACTCTGGAAAGAGGCCATGGCTGATGAAATGGCATCTTTGCACAAAAATGAGGCTTGGGATCTGGTGGAGTTGGCGGCTAGAAGGAAACCCATTGGCAGCAAATGGGTGTTCAAGAAGAAGACAAATGCAGAAGGAAAAGTGGAGAAATACAAAGCTCGGTTGGTAGCAAAAGGTTATTCCCAAGTGGCAGGAATTGATTTTGGTGATATTTTTTCTCCTGTTGCCAAGGTAACTTCTATTAGATTACTTTTATCTGTTGCTATTGCTTTTGATTTTGAGGTAGAGCAAATGGATGTGAAGATAGCATTTCTTCATGGGGATTTGGAAGAGGAGATCTACATGAAGCAACCTGAAGGCTTTGCAATGAAGGGTAAGAAAGAACTAGTATGCAAGTTAGAGAAGTCTCTATATGGATTAAAACAGTCACCAAGGATGTGGTATCAAAAATTTGATACATTTATATGGGGACTTGGCTTTACCAGAAGCAAAGCAGATCATTGTGTGTATTTTAAATTAATTGGTGACCGTGTTATTTATCTGGTTTTGTATTTGGATGATATGTTGTTGATTGGAAATGACAAAGAAATTATTCAGGATTTGAAGACCCAATTGTTCTCCAAATTCAACATGAAAGATCTTGGTGCTACAAAATGTATTTTGGGCATGGAAATTAAAAGAGATTGAGAAAAGAGGAAGCTTTGGTTAAACTAGAAGAAGTATCACGATATACGATTGTGATCAATCACATTGCAATATTGCAATCAACAAACACAATGGAGGGGGCACACACACACACACATATATATATGCGATCCAATCGCTCGAACCGATAGCATTAAAAACGATATTCCATAAATATTTCAAATCCGATGTTTGCCATTTGCTGGATTTTGCAGTGTTTTAACGTAGTTTCCAAATACAAAGGGGAAAACCATGACACATGGGCAGTCACGACATGCGATAAGTGATTAAAGGCGGACCCGATATGAAAATAGTTTGGATTTAAGGACTTTTGAAGTCTGAAACATTGTGTTTTTGGCGGATTTTCACAGTTTAGAATGTATTTCTCTGCATGAATAGAGAATGGTTTCTCCAGGGATTTCAACAACCAAATGGACTCTTCCATTTCAAAACACTTGGGCACCTCCCCTAAAAACATTAGCAATGATTATTTAACACCCAGAAGGGGGATTTGAGCAGAGGCTGGAAGCCAGAAAACCCGAGAATAGGAAATGAACAGTTAGTGCAAATTGGCTTTAAAGCCACAGACAGAGAACACACAAAGTAAGCAATGCTGAGAGAGAGCAAAGACAGAGACATAGAGTGATAAAGAGAGTCTGTGTACTCAAAGAGGCTTGAGGGGTTCAAGAAAAACTCTTAATGTTGTATCTGTTGTGTGTTGAGACTCAAAATGAGCTCACACTTTGTAAAGCTCTATTCTGAAGACATAATAGAGAGGCCACCACTGAAGGCTAGACCACATTCGGGAGTTTTGGGTGAAATCCATATTAAACTTGTTGTGTTTATGTGTGTTGTCTATTATGCTTCTTTACTTCTTCATTGCCTATGTATTTCGCAATCTTATTGATCCATTGCAGAAAATAACATAGGCATATCCATGCACATGAGTCTGTAATACCTTAAACATTGTCTTAGATCTCATTATCAGATCAAGTGGTATCAGAGCTTTAGGTTTTCTAAAGTTAGACAAGCTTGTGCTGGATTGTTGAATGCTAACTAGGTCAAAGCTCAAATTAGGAGAAGGAAAATTGGTTGAGACTAATCTAGAAATAGGAAGAGTCTATCCTAGGGGGAAAATGGCAAAAGAAATTCTCTTAGAATCAGACTCTCAGTTCATGGACAGTTTCATGACCATGAGAGCCATGGTAGAAGAGATGTATCAAGAATTTAAGAAACGTCGAGGTGAAGATACTTCAACCTCCAAACAAGACAAAGGAATAGAAGAGCCTCTTCTAGATGGTCATTTTGAAGGTAAAGGGAAAGGAAAAGAGGCTCCTCTATCAACACCTCCTTCTAGCCCTTTGATTAAATTAGATGTAAAATTTGATTTTCCAGTGATGGAGAATTAAATGCAAAAAAGAAAGATAACTAGATTAGACAGATTGATGTATATTGTAGAGTGCAGAACATCGATTTAGAAAAGAGAAAGATTCAACTGGCCAGCCTATGCCTTAGAGGAACTGCCCTAATGTGGTGGGAAGGCAGGACCCAAGCTAATTTGAAAAAGCATGGTAAAATTCTTTCTACTTGGAGTGAATTTGTTCTGCCATTAAAAAACAATTCTATCCACTAGCTTATATGTAGCAAGCCATGATGAGTTGGCAAACTCTTCACCAATTAAAGGGGTAAAGTGTACAAAGCTATACCCAAGAATTTAGAAAAAGAGCTTTAATTCTAGGCATTTCTCTAGACTCACTTGAAACTTTGTTGAAGTATATAGGTGGTCTACACAGCGATTTGAGGCACACCATGCTAATGTTTAACCCTACTAGCATAGATGAGGTATCAGTTTAGGCTACACATCTGGAGGCTAGAGGCAAGAATGTGAACTCAGAGATTGAGGGATCATCAAAACCCATTGCAAGCAAAAACAAGGAAAAGAGGAAGCAGAAATGGAAAGAGAGGAAGGCAAACGCTATACAAAAAGACAAACCTTCATGCACTCACTGCAAGAAGGATGGACATGATGATGAACATTGTTGGTCTTTGCATCTAGAGCTGAAACCCAAGAAGGTTGATGGCAAGAAGAAGAAGATTGTTGCTGCTATACAAAAGGATTTGAGGCCAGACTCAGGTGATGAAACAACAGCCACAACTATAGGTATAATAGGTAAAATTTTTGAAGCATCTACTAGTAATTCTACACAATCTAATGATAATGAAGAAAATGAGAGGAAAAGACATGAGCTTTTTCATATTAGAGTTATTTCCAAGCATCAAAATATTGATACTTTATTTGATAGTGGCTCACAAGAAAACTTAATTTCTGAAGCAATTGTAAAGAAGCTGGGATTACTAACCACACCTCACAAAAAGCCATATCCATTTGGTTGGGTATGTGATAAAGCAAAGCTACAAGTCACTAGACAATGTAAACTTAGGTTTGCTATTGGGTCAACATTTGTAGATGAGGTTGAGTTACATGTAATTCCCTTGGATATATGTGGCATTATTTTAGGAAGTCCTTACTTGTATGATAGAAAAGCCATTTTCTATAAAGCTGAAAATAAGTATCAACTCATCAAATATGGAATAGAATATATTGTAAGAGCTCATAAACTCAAAAATAACTACATTCTCATAAACTCAGGGTAGATGAAAAGAATTGTAAATTCATGCAAGCAATTTTTACTAATGATTGTAAAAGAAAAGAAACCTGATAAAACCAATGTATTTTAGGGTTGTGATGCTAAACAGAAAGATGATTTAGAAAAAGTTGTTTCAGAATATGATATCATGTTTCAAGAACCTAAAGGTCTGACACCCAAAAGGGAAATTGTACATTATATTCATTTGCAGCAAGATGATCCATTGCCTAACATCAGAATGTACAGGTTATTCACTTTAGAGAATGCAGAGATCAAGAAGAAGGTGCAGGAGCTGCTCGAAAAATGTTTCATAAGGCCAAGCACATCACCATGTGGATCTCCAATCATGTTGGTGAGAAAGAAAGATGATTCGTGGAGGATGTGCATTGATTACAGAGCGCTGAATAAAATAACGATAAAGAATCGTTATCCCCTTCCTCACATTGATGATCTATTGGATCAGTTGAAAGAAGTTGTTTACTTTTCCAAGTTGGACTTGCATAGTGGCTACCACCAGGTCAAAGTAGTAGAACAAGATGCATGGAAGACTGCTTTCAAAACGAAGCAAGGGCTGTATGAATGGCTAGTTATGCCTTTTGGCTTAACTAATGCTCCTACCACTTTCATGAGAGCTATGAATGATGTACTCAGGCCTTTTATTAATGATTTTGTAATTATATATTTGGATGACATTCTTGTTTTCATTAAAACATGGGAATAACATTTGAAGCATGTAAAGCAGACTCTAGATGTTTTGAAAAAAAAAATTCTCTATGTTAAGTTATCAAAATGTGAATTTGATAAAACATTCTTGAATTATTTGGGTCATATAATAGGGGGTGGTGAATTGAAGATAGATCCTTCTAAGGTCGAAGTGATTGTGAACTGGCCTAAACCCAAATCTACTACAAAAGTTAAAAGCTTCCTAGGAGTAGCACAGTGTTGGAGAAAGTTTATTGCTAAATTTTCCTTAATTGCAACTCCCTTACATGCTTTAACAGGATTGAACAAGGTGTTTTAGTGGGGAGGTGTTGTGGTAAAAGCACAAACCCCCCTTTATTGATGTGTTCACTTCAAATAATGGGGACCCTTTTATAAAATTTTAGCTAAACACCTTTTAAGAATTTTTATTTAGTTGATTATCTACGTTTTTGTTAATTTTTCATTTTCTTTGAATTCTTGTTTTGATTGCTTTGTTAGAATCAATTTTTTATAAGCTCCCCATTGACATTTGTTTCGCTTCATTTGGTCAATTCGTTTGAAAATGGTACTCCTTTGAAGTCTCATCATTTATCTAGCCTCGGTTAAAAATGCATAAAACGTACAATATTGCATTTTGTAAATAAATTAGTTCAATAATGCATTTATTTTAAATATTAATACCTAGTGAGTTTTTACTAACATTTTTTCATTTTTTTACTCATACAACCAAATTATGAAGCAACGGAATTTTAATAATTTATTCTAATATTTCAAATTGACTACTAATCTCGAAAGCCCAAAATTTCGAAGTGGGTATAGTTTAATTTTTATTTTTATTAAAATGGTTGTAATTTATAAACTAAACTTCATTAAAAAAAAAAAAATCTTTAAATCGCATCGGAAGATCGGATCTAACCGCATCGAAGTTTTTATATATCACAAGTTTAACAAACCCCCGATACAACCATTCTCCCAATTGTCGATTTCCTGATCATGAAAAAGCATGGAGGCATTTCAAAACTTATACGTATATAACAAGTTTATTTGGTTTAATATCAAAATAATTTTTTAATTACTCGATTGAAAGATCAAATCGATTACCCCGATACCCATCCCCGATGCCGATTTTCGATCACCAAGATAGCTTTTAAATTCACATTTTAAAATTATTAAACTTAAGTCTCATTATAAGCTTCGATCGCATTAGAGCTTTCATGCGAAACAAGTTAAAACACTCCTCCCGACCTCCCAATGTTGATTCCCCGATCATTAAGAGACATTAAAGACATTAAACGTAAGTTTTATTACACTTTGGTTTTTGTTTTTAGATTTCCAAACT
>APFE030478376.1:11321-29695 GCA_000404065.3 Pinus taeda
TGGTGGTGCATTCTTTATGGGTTCCAGATTAGTATCTTGGTTCAACAAGAAACAAAGTTCGATTGCTTTATCTACAGCTGAAGCAGAATATGTGGCCGTTGCATCTTGTTGCACCCAACTTCTATGGATGATGCAGACTTTGCAGGATTTTGAAATCACTTGTACACCACCTATCTCCATCTTATGTGATAATACAAGTGCAATCAACATTTCAAAGAACCTAGTCATGCATTCAAAGACCAAGCACATACCGATCAAGTATCACTTTCTTCGGGAACAAGTGTTGGAACAAAAGGTTAAATTGGAGTATGTTCCTTCTAAGGAACAAGTAGATGATATTATCACCAAACCACTGCCCAGGGAAACTTTTGAATATCTCAGACAGAAGCTGGGAGTAGTTGATGTATCATCTTGCTATTAAATATTGCCTGTTTCAGAGAAAAATGATGTACACGTGTTGGATGAGGAGGATCCGCATACATATGCTGGTTTGTGCAGAGAAAGTCGCGTATATGGAGGCTTGATAGATATCAGAAGGAGTAGGCTCTGGTTGAAGATATTTTGATGTGGGTTTGACAGAGATCATCTAGCACAGGTTCAGGGGGAACAGATAATATTTTAATAATACATTGTTGGCATTATGTTAGAAGCTTTTGATTCTGGTTCATCGCTGTTGTTAATTTCAGGTGGAACAGAGGCAGAGGGAGAACAGAAGGAAATCTTGGTTGCTGATCTGAATGGTGTTTGATAGTTGCTGCTACTATCAGTATTGATGACTTTCATAAGTCTTGTTTTAAATATTTCGCCTCTATGTCATGTATATTTTATAGTGTCAAGGTCATGTAACGGCCTATATTGGTTTCCCCACTATGCCTGGGATGAAGATGTAATATATTTGGTCATCATATGAAATATTTTGATGTATTCTCACTTGGTTGGATGGATGATCCCCACTTGGTTGGGTGATGGATGTATGTATTGAGTCTTTTGGTGATAGGAAGGTCTTGTATGATGCATAAGTCTTGGTTCTTCTTGAAGAACATCTTTTTGCAGATATTGCCTACAGTCAGGGGGAGCATGGTCAGCACAGCAGGACAGAAATTTTAGCATGTACTCAGGGGGAGCACAACCCTTTGCCATGGATGACAAAGGGGGAGAATGATCTTAAGGATCTAGGTGTTGCCATCAAGTCCAAAGGGGAAGATTGTTGACATTATGGCACAGGTTTGGAGCTATGGCACAGGTGTTGTCCTTCATGGCAACTATCATTGGTAACAGATCTCAGTTCAGGCTCTCAGAAAGAAGAAAAAGACATATACGCAGGTTCATCGAGACTAAGACGCGTATACACGTAGGTTATACTTTACAAAAGCACGTATATGTTGGGGATCATACTTTTGGTCCATGGTAGTTAGTTCTTGGGATTTGAACCTATGTTTTGGACCATTGCGTCTCGTCAAATATGTTGATCCCTAGTTTTGGGTTCATGGTATTGAAATGTTATGGTTTTGGACCATGGTATTAAGGAAGGCCTAAGACTATAAAAGAGGAAGGAGATAATGTGGCAAAATGGGCAATCAGAATTATCATTGAAGATCTGATAAAGAGCAAGAGCTGGCATATTGGTACTTGGGTTATGTTGCAGATCTCGATCTGAATGAAGGAGGAACCTTGGCACAAAAGGAAGGATAAGTTCTATTCATGGGTCATAATCTTTAAGCTTGAATGATAGTATCTTTATATGATATTGATATGCTGAATGTGGCGCTTGCTTGATCTATAAGTCTGATAATCTGGGTTAATTAGTGATTGAAGGGTGAATTATCCCTTATAGATCTGTACACAGGTTCAGTGAAGCGAAGGCGCGTATACACGCAGTTTCAGTGAAGTAAGAACGCGTATACGCATGTTGTTCCATACGCAGAAGCATATGCATGCATGTTTCATGCTGAGAAAGTAGTGTATATGTTTTAAACTATGATCTTGCTTCTTCTTTGTATTGCTACTGTGTTCTGGGTTATGTTTTCTGGTACTGAGTTTTTAGGTACAGCTGTCAGAGACGTTTCTACTTGATTCAGATCTAATTGCTGGAAAGGAGATTGGTTGATAGAGAAATTCTTGATGATTGTTTGATGTTCATGGATCCAGTCTGAAAATTTATGAAACGTGGTCCCTAGAAGAAAGAGAAGGTTTTTTCCTTCTGTAGGCCAGCACCTACGTACTAGTATCTTGGCTAGTGCAAGAGCTAAGGGGGTTGTAGCTCCTTTCCAGGAGAAGCTGGAAAAAGATAGAGGGTTGTAGCTCTCTGCAGATTGCAGCCTACATACTGGTAAAGGTCTGCACCAGTACATTGTAAAAATAAGTTTCTAATTAAAGAAAATATAGAGACGAATTGCAGGAGGTGGTTTTCACCCACATTGGGTTTCCACCTTGTATCTTGTGTTCTTGTGTGTGATTGTCTTTCTGCTCTGTTTCACTGTCTCTGATTACTGGTTATTTGATTCTGCATCACTGATTAACAATTATCATCAGAAAGATTAAGTAAATTAAAATTTTTCTTTGTATACGCGGGTTTCCTTGAGCATAGTTGTGTATATACGCGGGTTTAACTAACTGAAGTAGCGTATACAATTTGTTTTGAAAAAGGAATATTTGACTTGATAATACTGATTCACCCCCCCTCTCAGTATTATTTCGAACAAATCTATCCAAGTGGGAACATCTCAAAAGAGATTCACGAAGACATGTAAAAATTTAGCAGAAAATTACTGCTATTTTGCTACAGGAGACTTCGAGAAATTCTAGAATTGTGAACTAGTAAACCAATCCAAGTAGTTCAATGATGAGTGTGAATTTTTCAAATTTGTTCTAATGATGAATCATTCTTGTGAATCTATAAATAACATTAAAAAAAAATCACTTCAATCATATAACCAATATATCCTATAGTAAAGGAAGCATGGACACTAAATGGACAAATAAGAGATGCAAGTGAAAAATGAATTGCAAAGGAGATAAAAATATTATACAATAGGGCTCTGAGGCTCCTGGGATGGCCAAGAGCAATGATAATTAGATTCCTGTGAAGGAAACCAATCCTCAGGAGCCAAAAATTACACCAAACTTCATTATTTAAATCAACCCAAGTACATCCATATTGTAAATGAAAGTAGAATTGCTAAATAACAAGTTTTCTCCTCAAGAAGATTAAGAAATTCATGTCTCAAGAGGCTAATTCAAATTGTTACTTATATAAATTGATGAGCAAGCATCCTGCTTGAAAGAAGGTATCTTTCCCCTCAAAAATGTCTCAAAAAGTGGATCTAGTTCCCAACAAGAGGAATCTTCATTTAATGCCAGGGAACACATTCCTAGATTTTCTCAGACAGTGCATATTATCCAATCTTGGTCCATATTTTAGTAGGGAGAAAGTCTCTATATTATCTCATTCATAATTTACTCAATATTCTCTCAATAGTCTGCAAAAAAAATAAAATTAGGCACATAATATTCAATTATCTCTAAGCCTTCCTAAGAAAATTTTTAACCTAAAAAAGCATTACTAAGTGTAGAAGGAGAGATTTAAGATAGCCTTTATGTCCCTAAGAGAGTTTATATGGGCCGTAATGTGTGTCTAATTTGGATGCCCATCATACCCCTTACTGAATTTGTTTCTTATCCTCTAAGCAAACTACCCATCTTCCTGCGTTGTTGTTCTTATTTTATACCTCATATGACTTTTCTAATGTTCCACATTGATGTGGATGTAGCTTCCCTTGATAGATGGAATCCAACATGCTCTTCAATTTCCTCCTTTGGCTTTGGCTCCATCTTTATTTCTAATTTTTTCCTATCCTTTCCTCTGATTTTTTTCTTTGATTTCTCCTCTCCAATCTCAGCTTCCCGTTCTTCAAAATCCACCTCCCATGGCTTAATAAATTTCTAATTATAATGGAACAAAATATTTTTCTTTTGCTCCTACAAGATCCTAGGGTTCCTTGTGCAATGGAAGTTGTTGAAATAGAGCCAAATTCGACAATTTGTTCTACAAGGTTGAGGGGAAGGAAAAAATCAAAATGCACTTCTCCTTGCTCAATACACCTTATTCTTTCATCCCACCATGTTTATGACATAAAAGCTCAATTAATTCACTACTTTTCCTTCCTAAAATTTAAAACTGCTAGAACTACAAAGTGTTTTTCTAATAATTGATGTAATTCCTTAAGTTACTATATCAAATGATGGTGACAAAAAAATATACATACACCCTTCCTGATAGCTTTCCTTTGTTATTCAGGGTCTGATGGAAATTTTGGCAAAATATGGGCTTCATTTAACATTTTATCAACTTCCAGTCGCATATTATCTCAAGCCTGTAACAGTCTGTTATGATCCTATAACAGACAAACCGAATCCTGTAGCGACTAATATTTTCATGCCAAGAAGAGGTGGGTCCACATTTTTATTCTTTTATTCTTTTATTTTTTTTCTTTTTTTTATCAAAATTTTCTCTTTTCTCATTGCATGCAAAATAAACTCAAAGTGTTTTCAGTTAACTAAGCTTACCCCACCTTCCCCTTAGCACTTCTTGTCCTCTATTGTGACTAAATGATAACAACCTAGTTTCTCAATTCTTTTTTACTTTTGCCTTGTTCCTCTCCCACAAATGTGGGTGTCTTGGTGGAAAAGTGAAGTTAATTACTAGATAATGGTGAGGTTGCTTTGCTACTAATTTTGGCTATAAAAAATATTTTCCTTCATAAAATTGCAATATTTTTTGAGCTAAAATAAGTTTGTAGGAGAGGTTTTGATGATTGCATACATGGGATTTATCCTTGATGTATTTTTTCATGGAATATTGATGTTGAAGTTGCCTTTGGTGATTTCGAAGCTAATGTGTTAATCACTTGATGTTTGCATGTTATTTCTAAATAGAGATAATGTTTGATCTGTTGGCTTTTTGAGGTGTCATATTCTTATGCTCGTTGCTCCATGCATTGGATTTACTCTCAGGTTTTTATTTTTTGTACATAAGTGATTGAAGTTTGACAATATAGGTTCTTTAGGAGATGTATCAAATGTTTTTGTTGAAGGTGAAAAATGACCTTGTAGTAGCTCTGCAAAGGTCTTGTGGCTTCATGATAGCAATTAAACGAGTCCTGAATGCCTCCTTGTTAATTTATTCTACATTCTAGTGCTTCTAAGTGCTTTCGAGTGCTTTTAACTGTGGTCCTCGAGGGTTTGTGCAAACGACTATAGGGTTGGGTTCTTTCATGTAGTAGTCACACATACCTCCCTATGATCATGACAACATTCATACAATGCATCCAAAAACTCTGATAATTCATGCTAAACTCATGGACATGGATTATAATCTTTGGTTGGGGTGAAAATAATGAAAGGAGTCGTAAAAATGAGGTTTTCTTTATGGACATAGCAGATTATTTGGGTGGAGAAGTGGATAAATGATGTGTATTATGTGTGATGGTGGTGTGGTGGACCTATCATTTTATCCCCCCATGGAAAACATAGGATCTGAACCCATTCTCTATGTCAATCATAATTGTGCAGAAAATATGGGACAATCCTATAAAAGAATATATTAATTCATATATATTGGATTTCCATGAATGTTTTTTAGCATATTGCCATCATCCTTATGCATCTCTCCATAAAACATCTTGGCCAATTGATGAAAAAATCCTAAGAAAAATGGAAAATTTATTTAACTGATGGTAGCTAATTTCTCAAAAAAAATGAATTTGAATTCACTGAAATCTTTTGAGAATGTTACTAGTATCCCCATGAAACATATCAGCCAATGAATTTAAGGTTTTTGAGATATGCTCAAAACAATTTCTCACCTGTTTATTTTAGCAATCTTGTAGCAACACAAAGCTTTCCTATACTACCTTAGGACAATGAGAAAAATGAATGGGAAAGGCTTGGGAATGGTCAATCAAGGTTTCGGATGGTTAATAAATGGATGAGAGTTATGCGGGGGAAGCTTCCTGGTTCCTTTGAATATGCATGCATTGGGCTTGGAGTCAAATATTCAAGTTGACTAGTTTATTCAGTTGATTTTCCTGCACATTCATCATGGTAAGAAGAACATTTACTATGTGTATTTTTTAATTTTCTCTTTTTTTCCCCTAATAATAGTCATTGTCTTAATGAGGTTTTGAACTAGAAGGTCTACCTAGGTGCCTCAAAAGAGATTTTCAACTAGTAGGTTTGCCTAGGCACCTCAAAAGAGGTTTTCACCTAGGATCTTATTTCTTCTTTCTCCTTTTTTGCAACCCATTGACTGCCTCATGGAGTTTTTCAATCAGCGAGTCAATCTTAGGAACATCAAAGGAGGTTTTCACCTGAGATTTTATTTTTTTTCACCTCTTTTTTCCTATTTTTTCTCTTTTTTTTAAAAAATTCCTTCATCCTACTATACTTGAAAAAGGAAAATCTCTTCAAAGTATAGGAATACTTCTAATGGAGCCATGTGCACATCAAGATGAAAAATAAAATAATGTGTGGGCTCAAAAGCTATCCTTTGACATGTACCTGAATATTAGATACCAACTGATTTGACTAATATGAGATGAGGAGTTATTTTAGAAGAGTGTGTTGCTACAACTTGATGATTGTCTAGAACCATATTTCAATATAGTTGTGATGCCCTTGGTTCACTTTCTCATTTAAACCATCTCGTATGTCGTTTCTTCCATGAAATTGAGATCTTCTTCTTTTTGTTAATTATTCTCTTGTAATAAATAATGGTAATCATAATGAAACTTTCTCAATATTTTATTTTAATGTTTCCTCTCCATAAAATACAGTCCATGATTCTTTGGTCTCCTCATTTGAATCTTCTTTTTCTGAATGTTGTCCGTCAATGACATCAAGAGAATATTTTTTTTGAAATACTCTTTTTGGTCTAAGGTGAATACCATTCAAAACAAGAGGATTTGTTTGGAAGTATTGTACCTCATCATTGTAAGTGAGTTGAGCTACTTCATTGTTTAGGTTCAAAAATGGTGGTACAAGTAGTTGAGTGGGAGTGGAACTTTGAGATGGACGTGGTTGAGGTTGTGGTTGTGGTGGATTTGGATGGTATGGATAGCATGGAGCTGGGTATGGAAGATATTGAGAAAAATATTGAGGATATTGTGGATTTCTCCCATAAGGCCCTTGTCAACCTTGTTGCCAAGATTTTTTTTGGGGTTAAGATGGTCATGGTTGCCAAGGAAAGGGTGTGTTCCAATTACTTTGAGATGGTTGTACATAACCTTGAAATTGTGAATTAGTTTCTTGCATCATACCAGGTTGAATAGGATGCCTCGGTATTCTTGGAGCTACATAACAGAGTTGCTTTGGTGATTGACTTGCTCCACTGTCCTCCTTGTAAACTTCTTGCAACCTTAATAATGATGGGTAATATTTAGTAGCATGTGATTCTGCATGGATAACACAAGTATAAACATATTATTTTTGCTCATTTTTCATTATTAACATTTCTACCTGTTCACTTAGATTTCTAAGAATTCCCTTTTTCAAGTTGTCAAGAAAATTTCCAAGCTCAGTTTGACGTACGAATCTCAATGTTGATTTACTTACTCTTTCCCATCCTCTTGATACGCTCTTGCATATTTCACAAATTTTTTCAAATGATAATTGGGTCTACTCATGAGATCAAGGAGATAAATCCACTTATCACTAATTGTTCTAAGTAAGAGGGTTTTTAGCATGTAAAATCCTAAATGATTAATTTTTCCCTGTTAACATTATACATGAATATTTCTATTAGATCCTCAAGGATCTCATCTTCTTTTTTAGTCATTCTAAATATTTATTCATTAAGGTCATGATATTTATATTTTTTCTAGAAATATATTGTTCATATCATTCCATGATCTTATTTAATTAGTACCTAAACTCATGAACCATTTAAGAGCTCTATCCTTCAACGTTTCCAGAAACAATATCAATTTTTTATTATTTAATAAGTAGCCATAAGATCTAAAAGGTATTTGAAAATAAAAGAGAAGGGTTTCTGGATCCTTTGACCTCATACCATGGAAGCTGGGAAGGAAATATGGAGGGATGTTCTTTGTATGAGCACTAATATCAATGTCTTGCATGGAAAATCCAAGAGGATCTTCCACGTTGTCATCATCTCCATCTATTTCTTTGACCCTATCTTCCACCTCTTCTTCTTCTACTTACAAAAGTGGACGGTGATGTGGTTCTTACTACACCATGTGGTTAAATGGCGGGGGGGTTGTTGGTGTTCGAGAAGTATTTCTTGTTTTTATAATTTTTTTTAAAAGGGATTGCTAATATAATTCAATTTTTAATTTTTGAAATAAAAATATTCCTAATGGATTTTTTTTTGTGGGAAGTAAAAGAAATGAATCAACTAGGGAAGAAAACAATTCATACTTTGAGACCTCCTCGGCAACTGTGCCAAAAAAGTCATGAGCCCCACTATTGCAACAAGAATGCTACAACTCCCAAGGCTACCAAATTAATTTATCAGCCTAGGGTTCCTACGAACTTAAGAGGTGTTA
The DNA here is from genome assembly GCA_000404065.3 of Pinus taeda. NCBI lineage: Eukaryota > Viridiplantae > Streptophyta > Pinopsida > Pinales > Pinaceae > Pinus > Pinus taeda. The sequence goes on from APFE030478376.1 coordinate 19,886, forward strand.
GCACTATAATTGCAACATGCAATGTGTCATTCTTTCATTTATCTCATGCAATGAAGTGAATATCATGAAATCAAATCCCAAAACTAATTACAGAAATGAAAGTGTTACTCTATTTGCAAGAGATAGAAATGATGCTTGCCCAAATGTAAGTGTTAATCATAGTTATAGGAATTTATAGATTATACTATTTGCAAAAATGGAAACATTAGTCCACTTGCAAAATGTAAATGTTGGATTGAAAAGAAACCTAGTCTATGGAATAGAAAGAACAATGCTTGAAATAGAAGTCCTAGCTTAAGATGTATGAAACCAAACCTAATCATGAACTAATCATGTAATAATTATTTAATCACATCATTCAATATAGAATTTATCAACTTATTTCATAAGGTGCTTCATAAAGTAATCATGAAAATCATCATTACGCTCTTCAAGTCATGAATCTGTCCACTAACCATAATTGCAAAGGCGAATTGAAATGGAGAAGATGAAAGGCTTAAGAGAACTTTGGTATTAATCAATCATGGTTTTGGAGCCAAAGAGTCATTATTGAAGGCTGGGAGGCAAAAATCAAGCTTCAAGGACAATTCTAGTCAAGTTTGGAGGGCTTTTAAATAGTGATACATGATTGCCCTGTTTTGCTATAAGATTGGATCCGTGAGCATTATGAGGGTGGAAAAGGTGATATAAAGATGGGAAATGGTATATCAAGGTGTATTAAGTCTGTATCAGGATTTTTCCAGGATTATCACATCTCATAGGCCCATCTTGCACAAAAAAAAATGCACACAGTGTCCTTCAATGACCCAAAAATGTACTTTCTGTGGCGGAGTTTTGAGGGAATTTTTTCATGAGGAGAAAGATGTTAATGATGGAAGGAGGAACATGGGACAAAAATTTTAATCCTACATATCAAAATTAATGCATTCACACTACTTTTCACCGAACTTAAAGCGCTTACGGCTCTGTAACTCGCAGTAGGGTTTCAGGAATCACTGGCGGCAGCAGGCCCCTCTGACGGAGCCCGCTTCTGGCAGACTGCGGCAGCGCAATAGCCTGCAATCCGTAGTTTTGATTGAAGGATAAAATGATTCCCCCTCAGGGGGAAGGAGGGGAGCCTCCACAAATAAATGACAAGCAGCCAAGAACCATCGAGGATTCAAACAGGGGGAAGGAGCATGAGGACGAAAACACAGACAGTGGTCCGCAAACGCAGATTGAACCTAAACAAAAAGACAAGATGAAAGTCAGCTTTTCTACATGCAAGCCTGTAGCCACGTACATGCCAAAGTTAGAGCTTCCAAGCCACCGTATCAATGCCAGAATTCAGTACATGAGAGATCATGCCCTCATAGGCAAATTTATTGGAATTTGGCCAAACGAGAAGTTGTTGAGAGGTTGGATAAATGCTAAATGGCATCCCAAAGGACACATAACCCTGCATCTAGGGCCTAAACGGTTCTTCACTGCAGTTTTCAACTATTTGGAAGATAGAAACATAGTTTTAGATGGAGGTCCTTACTTCTTTAACTCTGCTGGATTATTTCTTAAAGAATGGATCGAAAGATTTAGTCCTGATAAGGAAGACCTTAGCTGCGCACCAGTGTGGATCAGGTTGTATTCTTTGCCATTGGAATACTGCGAAGAGGAATCCCTCAAGGCGATCGGCAATGTACTGGGAGACTTTGTCAAAGTAGCAGAAGAAACAAAGACGCATAGATACACCTCATATATACGAATCTGCGTCTACATGGACCTTAAACAAGCTTTGCCTGATACGGTAAGTCTTTTTCATGAAGATGTTGAATGGATACAGTTAATTGATTATGAGAATGTGCCCTTTAGGTGCAGAATATGTCATGATCTTGGACATCTCTACAGAGACTGCCCATTAAATAGTAAACCCTCGATTCAAACTCATCCGGAAAACCCAACGCCGGATGGCTTCACCAAAGTGCCAAATCGTAGGAGAGGAAATAAAAAATCAGCGGCCTCCACAAAGATGCCTCCAATGGATCAATCAAAACCCTCGACAAGCAATAGCTTTGAAGTTTTAGCTAATGAAGATATGCAGGATCCAGACAATATACCCTCTAATAAAACAGGAAGTAATCAGGAAAAAATTAAAGAATCCCAATCGAAAACAGGGGAAAATGATGCAGAACAAGAAGGCAATTATCTCAACACAACTTAAACCACCTGGAGCTCACCGGAAATGGAAATAGATGGTACCAATAGCAATATAGCAGAGGAGAAGCAAAGCGAGGGAAGCTATCCAGAACCTCAACTCATGGAGGAGGACACAGAATCAATAGATATTGGCGAGCTGGATATTTTGGGCTTAGAACAGGCCTGTAAAACAGGAAACTTCGACAAGATACCTGATAGACAAGTGGATAATCTAGTGGTAGTCCTCAATAAAGCTCAAAAAAAATACTCATTAGGGGTCCAAATTGGCAGTCAATGGGATGGGAAATTTATCACCAAAGACAACAAGAAACGTGGAAGGAAAACCACTCTGGAGAGAACCATTAAGATCGGAGAAGTATTGGTGGAATCAAGCAGATATGCTAAGTTAACCAGGTATTTCAATACTGACCCCAAACCTTCCCATTGAAGTTGATCTCATGGAATATCAGAGGGCTCAATAGCCCAAAGAAAGGAAGACTACTAAAAAACATGCTAATGGAGGAAAAACCCACAATTTTATTTTTGCAAGAAACTAAATGTAATTCGACAGTATTGGAAAAAATAGCAGCAAAGGCTTGGCTTGGAGGCTTAGTAACAGCTATTGATGCTCAGGGAGCGTCAGGAGGACTTGCAGTGCTCTAGGACACGTGAACCATTCAACTGAAGAACATACATGCAAATAAAAACTTCATTCAAGCCATATTTCACATAATTGGCACCAATATCTATGGTCACATGACAAATGTGTATTTTCCTCAAGAAACCAGCACAAGGTTGAAATCTTAGATACCATTACGCAGCTCAATATAGACAGGGCGCACCCGTTATGGATATCTGGAGGAGATTACAACATGATCGCAAACATGGAGGACAAAAAGGGAGGACGATGCAGATTAAATAGAGACGGCTCTATATTAAAAGACTTCATTCAGAATAATTGGCTAATAGATCTTCCACCAAATAATGGCATATATACCTGGAACAACAAAAGGGCCGATCCAATGCAAATAGCTTCTCGTCTCAATCGATTCCTGATTTCTGGCAATGCAGTTCATCTAGGAGGAGAATTCATTGCATCTATCCTTCCTTACTCTGGCTCTGATCATTGGCCAATAGCTCTTCACTGGAATCGTCCTGGATGCAATACTAGGTGACACTTCCGGTTTGAGGCTTTTTGGCTTTCTCATCCGGACTTTTATGAATTTGTCAAAGCATCCTGGTTAAAATTCAATCCAACGGATGGCACTAAAATGTCCATCTTCCAAAGGAAGCTGAAACATCTCAAGGGGGAAATTAAACGTTGGAATAATTCTGTATTCGGCAACATCTTCAAAGCTAAGGATACCCTCAATCAAGATATGAAATCCATTCAACAAAGAATGATAGCTGAAGGACGTTCTGAAGAGCTTACCAAGAAGGAGCAATCCATAGAAAATCAAATCCTTGAGAGAGACTTACAGGAGGAGACTCTCTGGAGGCAAAAATCTAGAGTTAGGTGGCTAAAGGAGGGTGAAAAGAATACAAAATTCTTTCACAAAACTACTGTGCAAAGAAGAATGAACAATCAAATCTCCCATATCAACAATGAGCAAGGAAGTAAAATTGAAACACATGAAGGCATTGAACAAGAATTTCTCAATTATTTCAAGAAGATGAATCAAGAACCTAATATAAACAGAACAGAGGTTATTGATAACGTCACCAGGAATATACCCAGCTTAATCAGAGAAGATCACAATCTTCTCCTTCTCAAACCCATTAGTCTTCAAGAGGTTGAGAATGCGGTGCATCAACTAAAAGTTGGGAAAGCGCCAGGTCTAGACGGATTTACCTCAAACTTCTTTCAGCATTTCTGGGATCTTGTCAAATGGGAAGTCTGGCAGGTTGTGGAAGAATCGTGCACGCTAAGATGGACGTATCGAGGTATGAACGCAACATTCATTGCACTAATACCCAAAGCAGAAGAATCAAATACTCCGGATAAATACAGACCGATTGCTTTATGCAATATTATATACAAAATTGTCTCCAAGGTTATAGCTTCCAGATTGAAGCCTTTGCTTCCCCTTATAATATCTCCAGAACAATCTGGATAGGTAGAAGGCAGACAGATCATGGATGGGATTATCTTAACCCATGAAATAATCCACTCTCTTAAGCAATAAAAAAAACCAGGTATGCTACTCAAAATTGACTTATCTAAAGCGTTTGATAGTATTAGTTGGGAATATATGAAAAAAATTCTAAAGGCCTTTGGTTTCGCCCCCTCCTGGATCGGATGGGTCAGTAATCTTGTGTCATCCTCGTTCTCTTCTATTCTTATTAATGGAATCTCGTCGCCCACATTCCGTCCTTCTCGGGGTATCAGACAAGGTGACCCTCTTTCGCCCTTTCTATTTGTCATTCGAGCGGAAGGACTGGGCCACAGCATCAAATCGGCTATCCTCTCTCATAGCCTCAAAGGTCTAGCCTTCCACCAAATCCCTACCTTTTCTCACCAGCAATTCGTTGACGACAACATGTTATTTGGCCATCCATCTGTTCAAGAGGCCCGATTGTTCAAGTCAATTCTTTCAAACTTCTCGGAGGCCTCTAGGGCTCTCATCAACAAAGTTAAATCCGAGATTTTTTCTTAAATACGCCTCCGACCACCCAAAGAGCTATTGCCCGTATCCTAGGCTTCACCATCGCTTCTCTTCCTTCCAAATATTTGGGTGCTCCTTTATTTGCTTCGGCTCTTAAGCATTCCTCTTGGAGCTGTCTTTTAGAAAAACTTGAAGCTAAACTATTCCTTTGGACCCACAGAGCTCTTAACATGTTTAGTAGGTTGGTGCTAATTAAATTTGTTCTTCAATCCATGCCTACTTATCTTTTCTCCATATTGGCGGCGCCTAAGTGGGTTCTTAAAGCAATCAAACAACTTCAGCGCAATTTCTTATGGGGAAATTCGGGTCCAAAGAGGAAGTGGGCGCTAGTCAAATGGGAGAAAGCATGCCTTCCAAAAAAGGCTGGAGGTATTGGGCTGAGAGACCCAGAACATAGCAATATGGTAATGGGGGCTAAAATCTGGTGGAGATGGCTCTCAAATCCAAGCACTCCTTGGGCATCTCTATGGACAGAAAAATATGCAGGTAATGTGCCCACAGAGGAACGAATTAGAATGTTAGAAGTGAGAAAAGGATCAGTTATTTGGAACTCAACCAATCTACAGCGAAATCTAATTCAAAAGCATAGTTTTTGGGATGTGAAGAATGGCCATACAACAAGGTTTTGGGAAGATTCATGGCAGCAGCTGCCAAATCTTAGAGACAATATCCTGGGACTCCTAGACCAAGATGTAAATCCTTTTGATAAGGTGAGTCAATTTTGGGACTCACACAATGGCCAAGAACACAGAAAATGGAAAGAAGTATGTCACATCATATCACACAGCCCAGAGCAATCTCATCTTTCACTTTCATCAGAATTTCAAAAACGGAAAATTCTATTTTCAGAAGGTATGGACATTCTTAGATGGGGGTACGAGGAAAAAGGCACTTTCACTACCCAAGAAGCTTACAAACTCATCATCAAAGACAGGGTAATCAAAGATAAGTTATGGGATAAGATATGGAATTCCTCTATATGGCCAAAGGTCTCTACCTTTCTGTGGCTTCTGTCTCACAATAGAATTCTAACCTGGGACAATCTCAGAAAAATGAACTTCTCGGGGCCATCCATATGTCCCAACTGCAAACAAGAAGAGGAAACAACATTACATCTTATGCAGAACTGTCAGCTCGGAAGGAAATTGTGGGAAAAGATCACATTCCAATGTCAAAAAGAAGGTAGAGTGCATGGGGATATTAAAGGCACCCTTCGCACCTGGAGCGAAGAGCCATATCACAGTAAACTTTTAAATACACTATGGCAACTCATTCCAGGTCTTTTAATGTGGAATATCTGGAAGGAGAGAAACAGAAGGCTCTTTAAAGATCAATCAATGTTGATTGAGCAGATATGGACCGGATTGCATAATAACCTTAAAGAAACTTTATCTGTCAAAGTATGGTCCAAGGAGGATTTCCCATCAAACCCACAGGAACAAGCTATTTGGGACAATTGGCAGATTCAATTAAATCATCCGCCCTCATCCAAGGATAACATCTCAAAGCATCAGAAGCCTTCAGCAATATGGAATCCACCGCCAATCAATGTGTTTCAACTTAAATTTGACGGAGCTTCGAGGGGAAACCCAGGGAAAACGGGATTTGGTGGAGCCATCAGAGATTACTAAGGCACCCCTCTCATTTACTGTGAGCATCTATGAGGATTGTACTGAGAGCTGGCTACCTGTGAGAGCTAAGGCTTTATATAATTCTGTTGTGTTGTACAACAACCCCCCATTCCATAAAATTTTTATCTTTGACTATAATATGAAATGGGTCCCTTTTTATAAGATGTGTGAATAAAAATTGGTATCATCTCATTCTTCATCAAAAGGTCTGAAAGAAACAATACATTATAAACCTTTTGAACAAATATAAATCGGTCTAATGAAATAAATATATAATTCTTTATTACTGCGACAATCGGGGAGTGTAGCGCACACACGTTAAAGACACCTTTATAAAACTCCTGATGTGATAAGGTGTATCGCCATCAGGGATCGGGGATTTTGCAATGACACAAATATTATTACCCAAGCATTTCCCCGATTCCGATTGTGATAAAGCTAAGCGCAAATTTCAAAATAGATTGAAAAGGCTTGGGTATATTATTTTAGATTATTATTAAAAGACTTCCCATTCCCGATAGTGATTCACTTGTGATTATCTGCCAAAAATCAAAGCCACGCTTGAATGAATCATTCGGCGAATAAACGATATGATTGGTATTTAAAATGATTGACAGGTTAAGACGACCAATTAATGAAGCAGTTATGCCGAGATCTCCCCTGAGATTGTATCTGCGACAGTATTATTTTAATCCTTTATTATTCTTTAATTGATATAACTCTTTCATATTGGCTTGCACCACCGATTCTCTAAATTACGTTCATTTTATTCCCTGTGCAGAGCTCTGCCGAAGCAACAAATTCAAGCCAAATGGGGAAGAAATCCAAGAGATTCGCAGCACCATCAGCTTCCGCAGTAACAGGACAATCTACCGTTGATCCAGGACCAAGCAAGAAAGGATTGATTTCAGACACTACATGTCTTGGCCTTGGCAACACTAGCTAGCAAAGCATCTATAATCTAATTGATGCTAAAGAGCTTGAAACGATATCTGTGCAAGCTACTGCAGATTCGACTAGAAAGTCAGAGGTTTCCCTAAAGGATTTAGCCGACTCCTATATACACCGAAAAGCAGCTCGAGAGAAAATTCTTCCGTATATAGATGTAGTGCAGTGGGTAGTTGAGGAAATCCCTGTTATTAATAGAACATTCTGCACAGTTGACGGGAGAGTCTTCGGCTCGTTCCAACCTGATGATTTGAGAAAAATGTACCACCTACCTGAACCACAAAAGAAATACAACAAAGCGTTTATGGAGAAGTTCACAAGTGAGAATGAAACTGAATCATCCCCTATTCGGGAATGGAGACAGAACCCCGCAAGGCACAAGCATGAATCTTCGGGTAAGTACTCTGTCAATTCATTATGTTCTCCTTACTGTTACGCCAAAGTGATGATGTGTAGGATTTGGGGATTACATGATTCCACAAAATTCACAATTGAAATGGTTCCTTTAATGGAAGCGGAAGTCAATAGTGAGATAATGGATTGGGGAAATATATTATCTGATAAGTTAGCCACTGCTATTCTTGAGTTTAGAAATAAAACTTGCATCACCGATAGGTTTATTCCTCCGTTTTATTTTAGTGTCTATATTTTAGATACTCTTTTTTTCAACTCCAAGTTTCCTATGCTGGGGTGGAGATGGACTCCAGAAGACCCCATGCCGATTCACATTTACCACCAGAAGCTATGGAAATCACATTATAAGGACCACCTGTATCAAATTGGTAATGGTTTTATGTTGCCCATTTACCATTCCATTTTTGACAAGCCTGCTCTGAAGATTTCTTCACAGGCAGAGATTGACCTAACTGCTCTAGGAAACTAGTTCGAAGAGGATAAATTCACATACATAAGAGTTTTTTGTAGCTTTTCCAGGCCTCATGGCCTTCCCTTGTACATACCCGACAAGCTATTGGCCCGATAATTAGCCTACCAGATTAGGACTTCAAAAAAGCATGTTTGGCCTCCTTCTCCTCTAATATGTGGAGTTTATACTTTGCACGACTATAAGCATGCAGAGAAGGAAGCAGAAAAGATAAATAAGCTAAATCTTGCCACTATTCCTAATAGGCGATTTGACCCAAGGAAAGTCATCTACAATGTGTAAGAACAGGCCAAACTCAGAAAGTTTGATCATAAGGAAGATGATTTTGATGACTTATTTTCTTCAGTGGAGTCATTATTGCAGGTCCAAGCACTGGCTAGAATGAGATATAACGACGAAGGGTTAGTAGAAGTCAATAAACTCAGAGAGCAGAGGTTGCAAACTCTGCCTCTGGATTTACTAGCTACCACACCGACAACACAATCAAATGAGCCTGAACAACAACTCATCGACAAACCTCCTGCCGCATCAAAGGTTCTCGAGACAGATAAAGAGAAACAGCAGGAGGAAGAACAGGGGAAAATACAGGAGGAAGATCAGAAAAAGGAGCAAGATAAGGGCAGCGTAAATGTCAATGTGGATACCCAAATTGACCCAAAACTACTCCAAGAATGGCAGCAATTTGACTCCATCATAAGCAATCTGGAAGGTCCAAAAGGCGTCGATACACCCAAAGCAACAGATACACAAGATACTACGTCAACAAAGGTTCCGAGTGAAGGAACCAGTAGCCTACCCCCTAGTACAGACTTAGAAATAATTCCAAATGATCCCTCGGATTAAATCATTTTGCAAGTGGAGGATATACCTCCATTAGATGTCTTTTACAGTCCAAAACACAGGGCTATAGTGAAGCGACAATAGAAAAGGAGAAGGCTTGATCAACCTTCCCTATTTCTAGAGAAAACAGAGGCAGCCAATGTAGTTTGGAAGGAGGAGTTTGACCCTTCCGATGACCTAACGAAGCTTTCCCAGTATGTCGAAGCCTATTCGATGACCACCATGGACAAGGCATCAGAAGTGAGTAATCTACTAAAAGAAAAAAACCAGGCAATTATTTTGTTGCAAACATAGTTGTCTGAAGCACAATAGAAAGTCGAACAGTTGAAACAACAATTGTCAACATAGCAGCAATCAAATAATCAATTGAATAAGCAGTTGCTTGAAGAAAAATAGAGAATAGACTCAAGCGCGATTCAAAAGCAGAAAGAATTATCAGAAGCATTGGAAAAGTTGAAGATGATGAATGAAGTAATGGCGAAAATGAAAGATGAACAAATCGCTCAGCTATCACTTCAAATAGAGAAGTTCAAGAGTCTTCCAAAACCTATCGAGTTCAGAATAGAAGCTGTTATGAAACCAACTCAAGAATAGATAGAAAAGATAGATCAACTCCTTAGAATTCAGCCTCTTCGAGGGGGCAACCTCCTTTACATTACATAAATGAACAATT
>APFE030478376.1:36251-71691 GCA_000404065.3 Pinus taeda
CCATTCCTTAATGGCTTTAAATTTGCTAGGGTCTACCTTAACTCCTTCATGAGATACAATATGACCCAGATATTCCACCTCTTGTACTCCAAAGAAACATTTGGATCTTTTTGCATATAATTGTTTCTCCTCCAATAGTTGTAGCACACTGTCAACATGTTCAACATGATCCTTCCAAGACTTGCTGTAGATTAGTATATCATCAAAAAATACTAACACCAAATTTTCTAAGGAAGGGTTTGAAAATGGAATTCATCAAACCTTGAAATGTAGAAAGTGCATTGGTAAGGCCAAAAGGCATGACCAAAAATTCATAATGACCCTCATGAGTTCTAAATGCTATTTTCGGAATGTCTTCACTCTTCATTCTGATCTGATGATATCCTGAACGAAGATCCAACTTGGCGAAGTAAATTGATCCAAGCAATTCATCGAGTAATTCATCAATGACAGGAATAAGAAACTTATCTTTAATAGTGAGCTTGTTGAGCTCCCTATAATCTAGACACATGCGCCATGATCCATCCTTCTTGTGCACCAATACTATTGAAGCAGAGAAAGAACTTTGACTAGGTTGAATTATACCAGCCTCTAGCATTTCTGCGACCATACGTTCAATTTCACTCTCTTGGGCATAGGGATATCTATATGGCCTGATGTTTGGAGGAACACTTCCTAGAATCAGATGAATAGCATGATCATGATCACGAATAGGTGGGAGAACTTTGGGAGTCTCAAATACCTTAGAATGATTTTCCAAGACTTTTTGGAGATCTGGAGAAATAGATGATTTCTATGTGGAAACATCCAGCGAAAATAATTGTGCAATTACACCTCTTTGTTCCTTTTTTAGAAGCTTTGTCATACCATTAGAGCTGATTATCTTTCCCAGTTTCCTTGCAATACCCCTTAATTCAACTTCGTTTCCTTCCGCAAAAAATTTCATGAAAAGTTCTTGAAAATTAAAAGCTATTGTACCCAAGGATTGTAGCCATTGGACTCTTAGTACAACATCAACACCTCCCATTGGAATGGAAAGCCTTGGGATAGTCAATACATATTCTCCCATGGATAGCTTGATATATGGCACTTTCTAGAGAAATTTATTGTTCCTCCATTTGCAACAATCACTTGACACTCTAGTGCTGGATATAGGAAGAAATTCAATTCTTTTTCTACCTTAGAATGAATAAAATTGTGGGTACTTCCTGAATCAATCAACACTATTACCTTTTTCTTCTTGATTTGTCCTTCTATCTTAATGGTTTTAGGAGTGGTAATTCCCACCAATGCATTACAAGATATGGTCGGATCCATTTCTTCTTTATCTAGGCTTTGTTCCTAGAGTATATCCTCTTCTTTTAACCTTTATTACTCCTTTTCTTCTTCCTCTTCACAATCTATGTAGAATAATCTCTTCTCAACACAATTATGACCTTTAGTGTATTTGCTATCGCAACTGTAACAAAGTCATTTTGATATTTTTTCTTCCAATTGTTGTGGTGTCAACCTTATAGGTTGTGGAAGACTAGGGGCAACAACACTTCCATCTTTATAGTTGTGAGTGGTATGCTTCCTGGTTGCCATAATTTTGCTTTCCATTTTTCTTGCTAACCTGAATGCCTTCTCTAATGAATCAGGTTCCCAAAGGCGAACATCATGTTGGATATTATCCTTTAAAGACCCTATGAACACATCAATCCTATGCTCCTCTGGAATATCTTTTACCCTTATGTTCAATTTTTGGAACTCCTCAATGTGCTCCATTATTGAACCCTTTTGTTTGAGACTTATCAATTGGCTAAAAAAAGTGTTTCTTTTGGTATCCTCATAATGTGCCATCAATTCTTCTGTAAAACTTGCCCAAGTGATAAATTGCTTATGAGAGCAAAGCCATTGATACCATACAAACTGATTTGGTTCCAAATATAAAGTTGCCATACCTACCTTTTGTGTGTTTTGCACATTATTGAGATCGAAAAATTGCTCCATCTGTAATATCCATGTTGGAGGATCCTTGCCATCAAACTTCCTCATATCGATTTTTGGAATATGATAGGTCTTCGATCCCACATTAGAGTTTATGGAATCATGATTAACATTTCTTTTGTTCTCATCATGAGTTTCCTTTACTACCCTTTCACCCTTAATGATCGTTTCTTCTAGCAACTTATTCATATTTATCTTCAATTCGTCCATTTCTGTCTTCAAATATGTCTTCAAATCATCCATGTCTATCTTCAAATCTATCTTCCAATCATCCATCTTAGCTTCCACACCCTTTATCTTAGATTCCATGCCATTTATCTTAGCTTCTGTTAGCTTTTGTGAGGCTGACATTTTTTGCACTTGGTCTTGTAATTTTGATATATCATGTAGCATTTCTTCCTCTTCTTCATGAGTCATGCTAGAGCTTTCAGGTTCCTTACTAGGTGTTTGCATTTTCTTTCCTCGGGGCATCAGTTATCGATAATAATGCTCTACTAGCCCTTTGAATTCCTTCAAAATAAATTTTCAAACCAATCTTAAGCAAAAATTTAAAAAAATCTACACACCTTTTTTTTCTTTGTAGGAGCTCGATATTTCCTCTGATGTATCTCTGTAGTTTCAGAACATCTAGTTCTGAAATTGTGACTTGTGGTAACCCTCCATGTCCTCTTTCCAATTCCACCAGTCTGACCCCAATTGGATTCTCCAATGACGAGTTATGCCAAATCTCCCACAGTGACCTGATTATAGACCTTTTTATATGAGCGGACTTGTATCAAGTGCCATGTGTCACTATTTGGACCTCTAGTTCTGAAAAATATCTAGAAGAAACTACTGCCTGTCCTCTTTCTATACCTTTTTTTGAAATTTCAATCCGATGCTCAGAGAGAAAGTTATGACAATTTTCCCCAGGTCACCTGTTTGGAATGTAATTCAGGTGTCTGCAAAAAGACCAACTTCCTCAAAACATATCTCCGTAAATATAGCGCGAAAGGCTTTGACATTCGGACCTAAGCTGCAACGTGATGTCTTCTCGAATGGGCTTTTCTTTCGACTTCTGAAACATCGCAGAAAACAAGTTATAGCGAAAATGCCACGATGACCTATTTAGAGCAGTGAAACCCTAGAACTTGGCTTAGATACCAAATGTTATGAAACCAGCTCAAGAAAAGATATAAAAGATAGATCAATGACTTAGAATTCAGCCTCTTCGAGGGGGAAACCTCCTTTACATTACATAAATGAACAATTCTTGGATGATACAAATGATAAAACCTCCTTTCTATATATAGGAGTCTAAGGAGTCACAATATAACCCAGCTGACCTAACGATAATAATATAAAGCCACAAAAATAACAATAGAGGGATTCTATGGGACATAGTAATAACAATATGGGGGCAATAGGGGCACAAAAATATTAATAAGGGGTACAACTACAATAGTAATGGGGTAATCACTAGTATTATAGGGACCCAACAGAAGCGCTACAAATTAATAAGGCATTGGTGACACAGATAATATTGTTATGTCATAATATTTCTCAGGTTGAGCCCCTTTGTGATACAACGACATCAATAATTGATAAATCAGTTGATGCTAGACAGGGTTTAGAGCAGGCCGACGAGACCCTGAGAAATTTTCTTGCTTGGCAAGATACCAGTGAGGGACAAGCACCAAATCTAACCAAAATCGTAGAATCACACAAGGAGATCCTATTCTTAGAATGGTAGTCCCAGTTGATGAAGACAAAGAGAGAAGTTTCTAGATGTAGATTATCTACAAGTAACTTGATTGAATTAATCAATAATACTCTCTATTTGTCTAATATGATTTCACAATGTACCCCAGGTAAATTGCTATCAGCTAAGACATTGGAGCAAGCATGCAATCAAGATTTGGAAAAGAATGGAATGTTAATCGCAGGTATTCAAAGTTTAACTTGGGACACCTATTGGTTGTTCCTAGTAAAACCATACAGCCAAAGAGCTTCCCTCATGTGTCTAACCAATGCGATCGGTTGTATCATTCCCGAGATACATGATGCCACATACTCGGCTCAGCTCCATTCTCATCTCAGTCGCCCTCCAGAATTGGAACCGATGCTTGCAATCTGCCAACTCAGATCAAAGGGAGAATAGCCGAAGTGATGAATCATGCTGTCGACTACCAACAAACCTGCTATGAGGAAGATATTCAAGATCCCGCTGTACCAATTAAATAGCATTTTATTTTTGTAGTTAGTTAGTTTAATTAGTATTTATAGACCCTTTCATGCATTTAGAAAGGGTCCTCAGTTTTTGTATAAAACTAAAACCTGGAAGTTGCACTATTGTACTTCCGGTATATTTCTTATAAATACTAGGCTATTATTCCAAATTTTAATGAAGAAGCTTTTATGTGGATGTGCACTATTGCCTTGATATGAAAGTATCTCTGAGTTGGACAAAGGAATTCGAATTGCGATTGATGTCAGGAATGATTTACAGCACATATGGTACTACTATCTATGATCTAGTTTCATTCTTTTATGTGAATCGTTATTTGATTACTCTTGCTATCAGTGAATATATGTATGTGTTTTCAATAGCATTCCTTGTATTTTTCACTATTGGATGTTTAAAGGATGTTTTTCTTTTAATCATATATGTATCATTGATAAATAAAGGATAAGTGTAGCAATGCTTTATTGATTACTTTGTTCAACTATTTGAACAAAGTAGTTATTATATGAATGAACGTCTTTGTTTATCAAATAGAGTCATCTATATGCTTATTTGTGAATAGAGATTATCAAACGTTGCACTTAGAAATAGAAATCTCCCGAGATAGAATAGTTATTTATATTTTTGCTTTTTAGATTAAATCATTCATCCATTACCATTTTATTTGAAAACCACTCACTCATCCATCCCCTTTTTATTCGTCATTGGGAAACTGGTCCCATTATCTCCAGTCGGAGCCACCACACCAAACAGAAAAGGAGCTGCATTAAGGTCCAGACTGGGTGATTTTCCCCGATGTTGTTGCAACGATTTTCGAGGCATCAACATTTTTGGTGCTAGAAGGAGGGCATGAACTATGAATGGCGAGTAAATCAAAACCTATAGACCATTCTGAGAGTAAATCTCCCTCCACCTCACCTCGGACCTCCCGTTTACATTTTGGGACACCAGTATTCAAACAAGAAGAAGAGGGGTCAACTACCACTGCTCAATCCCATCATACTCTAGAATGATTACATGTTGAGTCTCCTGAAGTTCAGACTTTCATCTAGAAACTTCAAGGCTTTTCTATATCACCACATAAATCTGAATTATCTCAAGGTAGTGAGACTTTGCAATTCAATCAACCTCACCCTCTCACCGGACTTCAAAGCGGAAAGCTCGGTATTGAACCTACTGAGTTGCCTTTACTGAAAAGGAAAAAGGCTAAAAAGAACACTGATGAATCTGACAGTGAGAACTTTTCTTTATCATCTTCTATTTCATCTTCTTTGGTGTGAAGTCAAACATCCACTCCCCCATTACATATTGTTGTTCAGCAGGGATCACCAACTTCAGCATCCCAACCTATTCAATCTTCAATACCAACTCCTCCCCAAACACCTGGAATTTCAGCAGCAATTGTTATTAGTTCTAAGATGGCTCAGAATCCATGGAATAGTCCTGGTGTGGTCACTATGCCTACGCCATTACATCCATTAATTGATTATCCTCAGAAATGGATACTGAAATTTAATCCAGATGCTGGAACATTAGCCGAAGAACATATTAACAATTTCATGTTATCAGTTAATCTAAAAGGAGTAATAGAAGAAGATGTTGTCGTTAGGCTTTTCCCCTACACTTTACAAGGATCATCTCGGTCTTGGTATTTTTCCCTACCCTCTGGATCCATTACCAGCTTGAACATATTTCAAGAGCAGTTTCTCACTAAGTATGGCGATGATAGATCTTTAGCGACACTAATTAATGATCTTTCGAATCTTAGGATAGAATCTAGAGAACCTATCAAGGAGTTTAACTCTCGATTCAATAAACTCTTGAATAAGATTCTGACCGACTCCAAGCCAAGTGAGCAAATCAGAAGCGAGTGGTATATAACAACCCTACCTTCAAATATAGCCATTTTTGTAGATAGAGCTACAAAACCAACTTTAGTCGAAAACATGAAAGAAGTGCTTACTGTAGAGAAACACATTATTGCTTTAGAAAAGAACGCTGCTCTTGAAGATAGGAAATCCAAAAAATGTTTCTTTTAAAGATGATTCCAAGAAGAAAACCCCTGAAGATCCATATGATATGGCGGGTCTACAAAAGGTCCTCAAAACAATGTCAAATGAAATGGTTGAAATCAAAAAACAAATAGGAGAAACTTGAAAAAAAAATCCATTTAGGAATTTTAAGAAACCTAAGTAAAAACCACCAAATATTATATCTAATGTAGACTCAGATCCTGAAGAGGAAGAAGAAGATGAAACAATTTTACCATCCAATGAACCCGAAGAAGAGGAGGTTTTCGAATTCCATGGAATGTGGGACTTCATTTTACCCAACTCCCACACAGAAAATGAACAAGAAGCTTTCCCTGTGACTACCAGGAGTAAAGGTACTCCTGAACCTATTCAATAAATTTCAAAGAAAAGGAGTGCAGGTACCACTACTACAAAGGAAAAGGCACCAACAAAGAAATCGGCGGCAATAACACCCCAAAATCAACCATCATCCTCAAATATACCTTCAACATCTAAGACGTTGGTGGTATCGGATTTAATGGATTCCAATATTATTGATGATATGAAGAAGACAAAGGCAAACATTACTATGTTTGAACTTAGCAAACTCAAACATTAGCAGAAATTACTTCTTAAGGAACTAAGTGCAGTACCTTCTTCACCTCTTCCTAGTGCTGTGATCTCTAAAGCTGCAAATGATTTAGGTCAACCACCTTCTGGCAGAACTAAAGCTACTGATACAATTTTAATCGGAGATAGATCAAATTCCCATACTCCCCCTTTCCTCTTGACCTATGATATCTATAATCAAAATCTACACAACTGTTTGATTGACTCAGGGGCATCCTCTAATATAATGCCAGCTTCAGTTTGTTCCAAACTGAACATTGAACACCAAAGGTCTGCAATTCATATTGTACAGTTGGATATAGCCAAGGTCCAGGTTTTACGAGAAATCAACTCTGTAACTATACGATTATCAACTGATCCATGAGTGGTTCAGAGAATTGATATCTTAATTGCCGATATACCTAAATTTTATGGTTTAATCTTGAGTAGGGATTGGTCTGAGAAACTCCACGGTTATATTTCTACCGATTGCTCCCATATGTGGCTACCCTATAAAGAAAATCCAAATCAAATCAAAATCGATCAGGAGAAACATATGACCCATTCTGTCACTGAATTTGAACAGGAGAATCAACCAATAGCATTTAATAATAATATTTTGGGTAATTACTCTTCCGAATCATTCTTTGGCAATTACACTGCCCAACCATCTCCTTTCTCAATGAATAATTTCACATCCCAAATTGAATTTTTTTCACAAACTGATAGATCAAGATGTGTCAATATTGCTGAGAAAACTGTAAATAAAATTGTTGATAATTCTTTATTTTGGTCACTATACTTTGATGGGTCTAAATCTAGTGAAGGTACAGGAGCAGGGTGTATTTTAGTTAGCCCTGCAGGAGAAAAAACTATGTTGTCATGTAGGTTGGAATTTGAATGCACAAATAATACAGCTGAGTATGAGGCCTTAGTTCAAGGACTATATAAAGCTATTGGTCTTAAAGTTCAATATTTGAAAGTGTTTGGTGATTCAAAGATTGTCATAAAACAAGTTAGAAATACAATTCACTGTCTTTATAGTCACCTCAAACACTATCAATCTTTGGTCGAGGAACTTATATCTCAATTTTTAGCATTCAACATTTCTCCTATCCCTAGGTCCCAGAATGCTGCAGCAGACTTGCTAGCTAATGTTGCTTCTAAACTCCTACCTTCCGAAGATTATAGCCCAGACAGATTTTCAGTACAATTAAGTTTTAGACCATCAATTCCTGAGAATGTCACCAATTGGCGAGTGTTCAATCATGACGAAGAAATTTTAAATTTCTTAACTTCTGACAAGTCCTATGATGATCAAATCATTAATGAAAGTGATCATGACCTTCAAATGAAGGAAAAGCAGGAGGAAAACTCAATACCAAAGCCAGTGGTTAAGCTTGAAGATCTCTATGATATTAAAGACAGGTTTAAACAGGTGACCAATTCGAAGCTCCAAAGTTCCACTTTAAGATTTGAGTTGATAAACCTAGGTACTGAGGAAAACCATCAAAACATCAATTTGGGATTAGGACTTTCTGTGGAAGAAAGAGTAGCATGCATCAGGTTATTGAGAAAAAAATAAATATGTCTTCGTTTGGAAATATGATGATTTAAAAACATACGATGCGTCAATCATTCAGCATAATATTCCAATGCTTTCTGAACAAAAACCAGTCCAACAAAAGTTGAGGAAAATCCATCCTATCCTAGAGAGTCAAATAAAATCTGAACTAAATAAACTCTTGAAGGCTAAGATCATTTTTTCTATTCGACATTCAAACTGGGTCTCCAATATGGTGCCTGTTAGAAAGAAAAATGGTGACATCAAGATTTGCATAGATTTCAGAAATCTTAATAAAGCAAGCCAAAAAGATAACTTCCCATTACCTACCATGGAGCAAATACTCCATTGAGTAGCTAGTTCTGAGTTAATTTCCTTTTTAGATTGTTTTTCAGGATATAACTAGATTTTGGTCCATCCTGATGACAGGCTTAAAACTACCTTTAGAACTAAATGGGGAACCTATGCTTACCAAAAAATGCCTTTTGGACTTATCAATGCAGGAGCTACATTCCAAAGAGCAATGGATATAGCATTCAAAGGATTGATCAATAAAACAGTAGTTGTCTATTTAGATGCTATTACTGTATTTTCCAAGAAAAGGTCTAATCATTTACATGATTTAAATCAAATCTTTGAACGCTGCAGAAAGTATGGTATCTCGCTCAATCCCAAAAAGTCCTTCTTTGCTCTTAATCAAGGAAAGCTCTTGGGCTTCATTGTTTCCAAAGATGGTATTTATATTGATCCAGATAGAATTAAAGAGATTTTTGATATTGCATTCCCTCACAACAAAAAATCCATGCAGTCATTTTTAGGTCAAATTAACTTTGTTAAAAGATTTCTTCTAGATTTTTCGCAGATTATTTTACCATTGCGAACAATGATTAAGAAAAATTCGGTGCTTAGATGGGGATCTGCAGAAAAAGAGGCATTTGATTCTATCGAACAATCAATAATTAATGCCACTGCTTTAAGCACTCCCAATTTTTCAAATCATTTCATACTGTATACTCTCGCATCCATCTCGTCTTATGCAGCAGTGCTGACTCAGATTAATGATCAAAACTTGGAGGCACCAATTTCATTTTATAGTTCGAAACTTCAAGGTGCTGAACTTAATTATTCAGAAGTTGAAAAGCAAGCCTTTGTTGTGTACAAAGTTGTCAAACACTATAGACCCCTCCTTTTAAAATCTCATACAAAAGTTATAGTTCCCTTTTCAGCAGTAATACAATTACTAATTCAAAGGGAATTAGGAGAAAAAAGGGCAAATTGGGTCACATCATTAAAAGAATATGACTTGGAAATCAAGCCAGCAAAGATTGTTAGAGGCCAAGGTTTTTGCAGGTTATTAGAAAGAGCATCCAATATTCAAGAATCAGAAGGTACAGAACATATTGAAGAAATCAATCAGATAAGTATCATTGATCCAGAATCACAATATGCAAATTTGATCTTCTATTTAAAAAATGGATACGCACCTTCTAAACTTTCCTATAAAAACAAACGTGCCATTAGATTAAAAGTGAAAAACTTCAAAATTGTAGATGATGTACTTTTTAGGTGGAATTATGATTCAATTTTATTAAGATGCCTAAAAAAACTGAAGCGCAAAAAATTTGGCAGGAGCTACATGACAGACCAGCAGGAGGACATTTTGGAGCTTATACAATAGCCCACAAAATCATTCATGCTGGATATTATTGGCCCACCCCATTCGGAGATACTCATGAATACGTAAGGAAATGCCGAAGTTGTCAAATTTTCAGTGGAACACAAAGAAAACTAGCTTTCCCTTTGCAATCAGTCAACATTGAACAACCTTTCGAGCAATGGGGATTGGATATCATTGGGGAAATCACTCCACAATCATCTAAACATCATAAGTATATCCTTACTGCTACTGATTACTTTACGAAGTGGGTTGAAGTAGTTCCTCTGAAGACAACAAACTCTGAAGTAATTATAGATTTTATAGATCAATTCAGGTTTGGTGTCCCAAACGCTCTTGTTTTCGATAATGCTTCTTATTTCTCTGGAAATTCTATGTTTGAGTTCACTATTAAAAGAGGGTTTAAATTGAAATATTCTAAGAATTACTATCCCCAAGGTAATGGTTTAGCAGAATCCACCAATTAAAATCTCATTAAAATCATTAAGCGAACTATTGAGCAGAATCATAAAAGCTAGCATAAATCTTTGATATTTGCACTATGGGCTAACAGCATAACACAGAAAGCTTCCATAGGTACTTCTCCATTTAACCTTTTATATGGGAAATAATTAGTCCTACAAACCAATTTATTGCTTCCATCTCTAGCCCTAGTGCAGTTTATTGAAGAAAGTCCCCCATCTTCTATTCAACAAAGACATGATCAAATCTTAAAATTAGAAGAAGAAAGGGAAAAGGCCAAGATTATTCATGCAAAACATCCCCAAATTATCAAGTCATCTTTTGATTCAACTTCATCCAGTTCAAACCAATTACAAGTTGGTGATCTAGTTCTGAAATGTGACAAAGCCCATGAAGATAAAGGAAAACACACTAAGTTTCAGAAAATGTGGCTCGGACCATTTCAAATCAATGAGAAGATAGGCCATTCTACTTTCATATTGCAAGATCTATCAAGTAAGAGAGATTTTCTTCCTGTTAATGGCCTTATCTTGAAAAAATTCTTCAATTGAGGAGGTAACCCCTTCTCCTTTTGTAAATATTCAATTTTCAGCAAAATTTGTGTTCATAGTTTTTAGGATTATTAGGAAATAAAGTTGTAAGATATCTTCCATTGGCCTTTGCTATATTGAAAAAGTTGCTCAAAAGAAATAGTTTTGGTATTTACGTTTAAAATGGAAACCTTAAACAAAAGGAAATTTTCTAGGAAATTAGGTATATTTAGATTCGGAAACCCCATTTTATTTTTGTGAAACCTTCTCGAAATCTAGAAGTATTGTAAATCATTTTAATGTTTTCAAATGGCCAAAAAATGGTTATCAATATAAAAACAGAAATTGATTCAATCTTAGCATCTTCAACTCTTACCCGGTCATCCATGCTCTCTTAAGGAGAAAATTTTCCATCCCATTCATTAAAGTTTATGATTACTCAGAGTGTAATTCTAAAATATTTTTGATATAAAAGATAAGGGGTATTATTACAAGCCTGCTTACCATGATCATTGGGGAATAGTTCAACAGACATTACCAATACTGCATACCAAAACAGGGTAATGGCTTATAATTATAAGACAAGGGCTCTCATCACGAGCCAGCTTGTTCCGTTAGATTACAACCAGTGAATGGCATTGTCAAAAAACTGGCCACCAAACAAGGACAATGGCTATTTATCTTGTAAAATAAAAGAAAACAAAAAGAAATACAAAATATGAAGGCATATTTTCGGATTCATTCTTTTAATTATACTCTGAAATGGATGGGATAATGGACGATTAAATGGTTAAAAGGTATCCCTGTCGAGACTATAAACGTTTGCTTGTAGCAGAGGCTCTACCTATGACAAAGGAGTCATTATAAACCTAAGTGGGAAAGGTTCTTTGTTTTATCATTATCAACCAATAAAGGCTAATTTAAAACTTAGAATGTATTTAATTTTAACAAGAGAAAAAACTAGCAAAAATAGCTATTATTAGATTCAGAATTTAAGTATACCTAGCTATATTAGAATTATCCTCTTAAGTAAGATTTATATATAAAGAAAGTTTAAGTATTTCAACATTTTTCATAGATAATTGTTTCTCCCAGTGAATCGCCAATTGTTGTGCTGTACAAAAACCCCCCATTTCATAAATTTTTTATCTCTAACTATAATATGAAATGGGTCCCTTTTTATAAGACGTGTGAATAAAAATTGGTATCATCTCATTCTTCATCAAAAGGTCCGAAAGAGACTACATTATAAACCTTTTGAACAAATATAAATCAGTCTTATGAAATAAATATATAATTCTTTATTATTGCGATAAAGCGATCGCAAGATCACTTATCGCAACAACAAGGGATGCATAATGTAAAGATCCATTGGTTTACCCCAATCCAAAAAGTGAATAACTATCGGATATCGGGAAAGGCAAGCAAGTGTAACAAAGGCCCTCCCACTTTTCTTCGATGCGATATCGCTATCGGCAATGAGGGAGTGTAGCGCACACACGTTAAAGACACATTTATAAAACTCCCGATGTGATAAGGTGTATTGCCATCGGGGATCGGGGATTTTGCAATGACACAAATATTATTACCCAAACATTTCCCCAATTCCGATTGCAATAAAGCTAAGCGTGAATTTCAAAATAGATTGAAAAGGCTTGGGTATATTATTTTAGATTATTATTATTAAAAGCCTTCCAGTTCCCGATAGCGATTCAGTTGTGATTATCTGCCAAAAATCAAGGCCATGCTTGAATGAATCATTCGACGAATAAATGATATGGTGGGTATTTAAAATGATTGACAGGTTAAGATGGCCACTTAATGAAGCAGTTATGCCGAGATCTCCCCTGAGATTGTATCTGCAGTAGTATTATTTTAATCCTTCATTATTTTTTAATTGATATAACTCTTTCATATTGGCTTGCATCACCTATTCTCTGTATTACATTCATTTTATTCCCTGCGCAGAGCTCCGCCGAAGCAACAAATTCAAGCCAAATGGGGAAGAAATCCAAGAGATTCGCAGCACCATAAGCTCCCGCAGTAATAGGATAATCTACCGCTGATCTAGGACCAAGAAAGAAAGGATTGATTTCAAGCACTACATGTCTTGACCTCGGCAACACTAGATGGCAAAGCATCTATAATCTAATTGAAGCTGAAGACCCTGAAATGGTATCTGTGCAAGCTACTGTAGATTCGACTAGAAAGTCAGAGGCTTCCCTAAAGGATTTAGCTGACTCATATCTACACCGAATAGCGGCTCGAGATAAAATTCTTTCGTATACAGATGTAGTGCGGTGGGCAATTGAGGAAATCCCTGTTATGAATAGAACATTCTGCATAGTCGACGGGAGAGTCTTTGGCTCGTTCCAACCTGATGATTTGAGAAAAATTTACCACCTGCCTGAACCACAAAAGAAATACAACGAATCATTTCTGGAGAAGCTCACAAGTGAGAATGAAATTGAATCAGCCCCTATTTGGGAATGGAGACAGAACCCTGCAAGGCACAAGCATGAACATTTGTGTAAGTACTCTGTCAATTCATTATGTTCTCCTTACTGTTACGTCGGAGCGATGATGTGTAGGATTTGGGGATTACATGATTCCGAAAAATTCACAATTGAAATGGTTCCTTTAATAGAAGTGGTAGTCAATAGTGAGATAATGGATTGGGGAAATATATTATCTAATAAATTAGCCACTGCTATTCCTGAGTTTAGAAATAAAACTCGCATCACCATAGGTCTATTCCTCCGTTTTATTTTAGTGCCTATATTTTAGATATTCTTTGTTTCAACTCCGAATTTCCTATGCTCAGGTGGATATGGACTCCACAAGACCCCATGCCGATTCACATTTATCACCAGAAGCTGTGGAAAGCACACTATAAGGACCACTTGTATCAAATTGGTAATGGTTTTATGTTGCCCATTTACTGTGCCATTTTTGACAAGCCTGCTCCGAACATTTCTTCACAAGCATAGATTGACCTAACCGCTCTAGGAAATTGGTTCAAAGAGGATAAATTCACATACATAAGAGTTTTTGGTAGCCTTGCCAGGCCTCATGTCCTTCCCCTGTACATCCGACAAGTTGTTGGCCCGAGAATTAGCCTATCAGATTACATAGGAGTAACCAAGACTCTGAGGAATTTAAAAAAGCAGGTTTGGCCTCCTTTTCCTCTAAGATGCGGAGTTTATACTTTGCATGACTATAAGCATGCAGAGAAGGAAGCAAAAAAGATAAATATGCTAAATCTTGCCACTATTCCTAATAGGCGATTTGACCCAAGGAAGGTCATCTACAATGTGTTAGAATAGGCCAAACTCACAAAGTTTGATCACAAGGAAGATGATTTTGATGACTTATTTTCTTCGGCAGAGTCATTATTCTAGGTCCAAGCACTGGCTAGAATGAGATATAACGACGAAGGGTTAGTAGAATTCAATAAACTCAGAGAGAAGAGGTTGCAAACTCTGCCTCTGGATTTACTAGCTACCGCCCCAACAACACAATTAAGCGAGCTTCAATAGCGACTCATCGACAAACCTCCTACCTTATCAAAGATTCTCGAGATAGATAAAGAGAAACAATAGGAGGAAGAACATGAGAAAATAGAGGAGGAAGAGCAGAAAAAGGAGCAAGATAAGGGCAGCGAAAATGTCAATGTGGATACCCAGATTGACCCAAAACTACTCCAATAATGGCAGCAATTTGACTCCATCATAAGCAATCTGGAAGGTCAAAAGGTGTTGATACACCCAAAGCAATAGATACACAGGATAGAGTGTCAACAAAGGTTCCACGTGAAGGAACCAGCGACCTACCCCCTAGTACAGACATAGAAATAGTTCCAAAGGATCCCTCAGATCAAATCATTTTGTAGGTGGAGGATGTACCTCCATTAGATATCTTTCACAGTCCAAAACATAGGGATGTAGTGAAGCGACAACGGAAAAGGAGAAGGCTTGATCAACCTTCCTTGTTTCCAGAGCAAAGAGAGACAGCCAATGTAGTTTGGAAGGAGGAGTTTGATCCTTTTGATGACCTAACAAATCTTTCCCGGTATGTCGGAGCCTATTCGGTGGCCACCATGGACAAGGCATCGGAAGTGAGTAATCTACTAAAAGAAAAAGACCAGGCAATTATTTTGTTGCAAACACAGTTGTCTGAAGCACAACAGAAAGTTGAAGAGTTGGAACAGCAATTGTCAACACAACAACAATTAAATAATCAATTGGATAAGAAGTTGCTTGAAGAAAAACAAAGAATAGACTCAAGCGTGATTCAAAAGCAGAAAGAATTATCAGAAGCATTGGCAAAGTTGAAGACGATGAATGAATTAATGGCAAAAAAGAAAGATGAACAAATCGCTCAGCTATCACTTCAAATAGAGAAGTTCAAGAGTCTTCCACAACCTGGCGAGTTCATAACAGAAGCGCTATAGATTAATAAGGCATTGCTGACACATATAAGATTGTTATGTCATAATATTTCTCAGGTTGAGCACCTTTGTGATATAGCGGCATCAATAATCGATAAATTAGTTGATGCTAGACAGGATTTAGAGCAGGCCGACGAGACCTTCACAAATTTTCTTGCTTGGCAAGATATTAGTGAGGGACAAGAAACAAATCTACCCAAAATCCTAGAATCACACAAGGAGATCCTATTCTTAGAATGGCAGTGTCACTTGATGAAGGCAGAGAGAGAAGTTTCTAGATGTAGATTATCTACAAGTAACTTGATTGAGTTAATCAATAATACTCTCTATTTGTCTAATATGATTTGACAATGTACCCCAGGTAAATTGCTATCAACTAAGACATTGGAGCAAGCATGCAATCAGGAGTTGGAAAAGAATGGAAAGTTAATCGCAGGTATTCAAAGTTTAACTTGGGACACCTATTGGTTGTTCCTAGTAAAACCATACAGCCAGAGAGCCACCCTCAAGTGTCTAACCAATGCGATTGGTGTATCATTCCCGAGATACATGATGCCACATACTTGGCTCAGCTCCATTCTCTTCTCAGCTGCCCTCTAGAATTGTAATCGATGCTTGCAATCTGCCAACTCAGATCAAAGGGAGAAGAGCTGAAGTGATGAATCATGCTGCCGACTACCAACAAACTTGCTATGAGGAAGATATTCAAGATCCAGTTGTACCAATTAAATAACATTTTATTTTTGTATTTAGTTAGTTTAATTAGTATTTATAGACCATTTCATGCATTTAGAAAGGGTCCTCAGTTTTTGTATAAAACTAAAACCTGGAAGTTGCACTATTGTACTTCTGGTATATTTTTTATAAAGACTGGGCCATTATTCCAAATTTTAACGAAGAAGCTTTTATGTGGATGTGCACTATTGCCTTGATGTGAAAGTATCTCTAAGTTGAAAAAAGGAATTCAAATTTCGATTGATGTTGGGAATGATTTACAACACATATGGTACTACTATATATGATCTGGTTTCATTCTTTTATGTGAATCGTTATTTGATTACTCTTGCTATCAGTGAATATATGTATGTGTTTTGAATAGCATTCCTTGTATTTTTCACTATTAGATGTTTAAAGGATGTTTTTCTTTTAATCATATATGTATCATTGATATATAAAGGATAAGTGTAACAATGTTTTATTGAATACTTTGTTCAACTATTTGAACAAAGCAATTATTATATGAATGAATTTCTTTGTTTATAAAATAGAGTAATCTATATGCTTATTTGTGAATAGAGATTATCAAACGTTGCACTTAGAAATAGAAATATCCCGGTATAGAATAGTTATTTATATTTTTTCTTTTTAGATTAAATCATTCATCCATTACCATTTTATTTGAAAACCACTCCCTCATCCATCCCCTTTTTATTCATCATTGGGAAACTGGTCCCATTATCTCCAGTCGGAGCCACCACACCAAATGGAAAAGGAGCGACATTGACGTCTGGATTGGGTGGTTTTCCCCGATGTTGGTGCAACGATTTTCGAGGCATCAAAAAATTCCTATGTATTTCCACCATGTATGATAATACATTAGTGTGGGGTGTTTATCTGAGGATTTCCCAAAAATATTTTCATGTGTATTGTGCCACTAATTCTTCTTTTTTTGGTTATATTGTTCAGCTCGATCTTTAAGCTTCCACAAATTGATAGTAGAAGTAGGTTATAATGTTCTGCATTGATTTATATTTCGTTATCGGGTTAACCTATCATATATTTTCTACAAGTATGAGGGAGAGAAGCCATCAAATGAAGAAAGTCATATTGTAGGAATACAGATGAATAAATTTCATGAAGGGGAGTAGCCCTCTTCCATTGATGTCAAAGAGGGAGAGAAAATAGGAAAGGAAGGTTAGAGGTGTGGATTTAGTTGGAGCAATAGTTGCAACAAGAGTATCTTTGTTACCATCAATGACAAAAGGGGAGATTGTTGAATGGTGTTGTCATTGATGCCAATGTTGGCCTTTGAGTATTCGTAATATTTGTTTATGGATTGCATTGATCATAAGCTCCATTGGTCAAAGTCATATGGTGTACTCATTATGCCCCTCTTTTATTGAATATTTTGGATGAGATGATCAATATTTATGCTTACAAGACCATTTTCATTTTATTATACTCGTCATGTCAATTCCAACGATAGCTGGCACACCCCATAACTCCTCACAATTGAGGAGATGTTACAAGTAGCTTATTGATTGGTTTATTAGTGGCTTTTAATTTCAAGAAAATTAAATTAAATTGTCCTAACCAAAATTTGAATTGCAAAACACGACTTTGTTGATGGAAAATTAATTAAAATTGGAAATCAGGTTGGTCTCCAAAATGTAAATTATTTTGGCTCCAAAAATTTGAATTTGAAAATTAAATTTCATTTTTGGCTGGTCGACTCCATGATTTTAGGCCATGTCGGCCCCTCTAGAAGTTCCTCCCCCCATCACTATAAACTAATTACTCATTTCTTCCTCAAATCATCACTCTTTCACATATATGTTATGAAGTTATATTTTGAGGCCAAGGAAGTCACATAAATTTGAAGGAGGGCCAGTTTCCAAAGGTTTTAGAATTAATTGTTTTATTTAACACATATCTTTTTTTAGGATTTTTTCATCATTTATGAGGTAGATGCATAGAAGTATATGGAAGAATAAGCCAGACAATGATGAGTTAAAACAAATGCAAGAGACAATAAAGCACATTCAAGACCAAAGAACACAACCTCGTATCACTTGTTCATACTTTATAAAATTTTATTCATTTTATGGGATATAAAGTAGGGTATGAGAGCTTGGCAGAGAAATCAGTGGAGAAATAAGCAAGAGGATCCCAAGTTTTGTTTTTGTGGAAACAACTTCTAAACAATGTCTTCTATCGGGAGATTATTGATTCACAAAGTGTTTACGTGCTTTGAATAACTCATCTAAGGTATCACATTGTGAACAATGATATCTAGTGTAGAACAGAAATTATATAGGCTCTGTAGAAAATCACCATGGACTTGAACTTGAACAAGTAACATTGATCATGGATCATAGATTTGGATGTTAGAAATTTCTGTTGAAAATCATTGCAACATGTGAAAACAACAAAAAATCATTACGTGCAATATGCAATTTGTCACGTTCTAATACACTAAATCGACATGTTAAACCAATCAAGGGACAAGATTCATTATTACATACATAATATTGGTTTTTAGTTAAGGATGTTTACATATTGTAGAGAGAATTCAACAAAAAAAGTTAGATGAGATTTTTTTTGAATACTAATATAAGGTTAGATGCATTTGGACTAGTTTTCATCGCTCGTATATCTATGTAATACTGCATGGTATAATTATTTTGATGCAATGTGAATGTGACCAACTCAAATTAATATGACTATGGAGTAAGCGAAAGAAATTTGGTTTAGTTTTGTTGTATTAGATGAAGGAAACTTTGTATGTTTAGCTCGATCATTGGATCAAATTTAGATATGTATTGGCATGTAATATTTTCGGCGTTAACCAAGTGGGCATATACTTATTGACCTACAAACTGGTAGGTATGAACCAAGTGGGCGTATGGTGTATTACACATAGTACATATGGTGGAATGGGTTTGACCCTTTTGTGGTCAGAGCATGAGTATTTGAAATATAGATGTCACACAATTAATTTATTTTACACAAAGTAACATATAATTGAGATGGTAAGGCATGTATTCTATACATCTCAAGTTTCAAGTTTGAACCCATGATGTAAATCAATTAATTTTTAATTTTTATCAATTTGTAGCATATGTAGAATTACATACTGGCTACTATCAGAATCTGGTAGGTTTACTAAAAAGTTCCTAGAAAGGTGAAATATGTAGAAACTTTATAGTAATTTGTTACTTGTGACAACTTGCCGTATCCAAATTGAGATCCAAAAGAAGTTGGATGATCATAGTTTAAAGTTGGATGGGGCCAGAAAATTTTGATTGAGAGATGACATTGACAAAGGAAAGTTTGTGACATTTAGTCAATGATGATAGTGCATAAGTTGAGAAGTGTAATTATTGTAGTCGATCTTATTCTTTAATCTTCTATCTTCAGGGTGGTAGGGTGGTGCAAGGAAAAGTGTGAACACTTTAGGGTGGTAGGGTGGTGCTATGGAATGTTGGAGGCTATGCAGGGCATTGGAGTGTCCTTCTAGTTGGAGTTCGTAAATCAGGGCATTGGAGCACCCTTCCAATTGGAACTAGTAAATTAGGGTGTTGGAGAATCCTTCCAGTTGGATTTGTTAAATCATGGCATTGGAGTGTACTTCCTGTTGGAGCTGGTAAATTAGGGTGTTAGAGCATGATTTCAGTTGCATTTTATAAATCATGGGGTTGCACCCTCCTTCCAGTTGTCGCTGAAGAATCGTGGAAAATGGAACTTCATGTTGATGTGATAATTAAAGAACCTTATGAAAAGTTCTCAGTAGTTTTTGTACCGGAAGGGTTCCCACCTAAAATATCTTGTTTATTGTCTTTGATGTTGTGCATTATTGAACGGTGTTTCTAATTATCTATTTTTATCTATTGCTAATGATAATTAATGCTTTGTGAAGTTAAAATTAACTAATTGAAGTGAAATATTAATTTACCCTCCTCTTAGTATT
The DNA here is from genome assembly GCA_000404065.3 of Pinus taeda. Taxonomy (NCBI): domain Eukaryota; kingdom Viridiplantae; phylum Streptophyta; class Pinopsida; order Pinales; family Pinaceae; genus Pinus; species Pinus taeda. Next base: position 56,457 of record APFE030478376.1, read on the forward strand.
TCCAACACTTGTAGTATGCCAATGATTGGCTCATTGACCTGACATCTTGCCTATTGGATGTTACTTTTTTCTCATCTAATGGATCAAATCAATCTTAAGGACCATGTTCCATATGGAAAACATTAAGAAGCACCATGTAGTAACCCAATGATTGAATTATTAATTTACATATTGTCAATTTAAAATCATTTGTCGATGTCACATCATATAGCACCACGGAAACATGAATTTATAGCATTGTAACCCATTTAGCTCTCAACTTACTAAATCGTTAATGTCCAATTAGCTCAACGGTTGTATGGATTGATCATTCTTTGCATGGAGTTTAAGGGATTTAGATGCTTATTCTAGTTTTTTTGTTGTATCTTGATTCATTTTCGTAGTCGTATCTTAATTCTTCAACTGTATATGGATCTTATACTGATCTAATGGAGGAATCCTAGGGGAAGCATGACATTTTGAAGATTGATGGGATAGATATTTAGTTAGGGAATCATTATAGGTTTTGGGAAGTAGTGAACTATTCTAAATTTAGTTGGGGAATCATTATAGGTTTTGGGAAGTAGTGAACTATTCTAAATTTAGTTGGGGAATCATTATATATTTTGGGAAGTACGTAATTGTTTTAAGTCTTATTGTTTTAATATATGACAGAGGACATTCCTCCATGGTTAAGAAGAAGTCAATTTCATAGCCTTTTGGAGATTTATGGGATACAAATATCTAATATAGTTAGAGAATAATTATACATTTTTGGAGATATTTTTTTTTTTTGAAGAGACTTTACAATTTAGAATCATTTCTTTTCCTTCAAGATGCTTCATCATAGAGGTAATAGGTAATGGGTGGGTGTGTTAGGTATTGGTTGATTAATTTTTTATGTAATATTAAGAAATGTGAGCATAAAAATGTGAAACCTCAACATTTTGATGATGTCCTTAATAAATGTTGGTACCCTGGAATGATCCAGGGGATCAAATTAGTGCTCAAAATTCAAAGTGTGTGAGAGAGCTCAAAACTTGAACAACTGGAGAGATCTCAACAATTTGAATCAAACACAACTTGTTTCACTCAAAACTGATATAGTATGCTCTCGATATTGTGTTCTAATCGATTTTCCAAACAACTAAAATTTTAAAAGTTGAAGTTGCAGGTCCACCCACTTAGTGGTCCATACGCTGATAGGGCATATGACTAGGTAGGGTGAATGCATGTTTATGGGCCAATGATGGTTTGACAGTTGTCTCATTATGATTGGTTTGTGGTTGGAGAAATTTGGTTGGTCTATGACTTGTAGAGGTGGTTGAATCGTAAGAGACCATGTGGGTCAATGGGTGGATGCCACGTCGCCTCCTAGGGTTAATGTAAACCCCGAAGGATCCAAAACACGACCTCTACCAAGCAACACATGCCACTTTACCACTACGCCACCACATTTCCACTTAACATATAAAGGATTCAAGTGTTATTTAAAATTTATTGGGCAATATTTGGGAGAAGCAGGTCGGGCTAAGTCTTAGCCCTTGGCCACACCCTACACCCACGGGACCATGTTAGAGGGGCTTTGGGCTAGGTCTTAACCTGACCCATAGCTAGGACACCCAACACAAGAACCCGTCAGAGCAAAGCCCATGACTGGAGGCACAAAAGTAAAGCGGCCAGCCCTTGGGGGCTAACCCTGGGTCACATGACCCTTCACAAGACCGAGAACATGAGTTTAGCAGGGGATAGACCCTAAGCACTTACATGGGGGGGCAACCCTAGGCCATATGTCCATCACATGACCACACAACAAGTGAAAAGGAGCACGCCTGATAGTTATGCACCCAATGCAGATTTTTAGTGACAAAACTTAGTTTTATGGGGCACACATAACTACGTGTCAAGAAGTTGGGAGCTCATCTCGTAGGGGCAAGCGGTTAGCCCTGACCCCTGGGTACGTGGCCCGCATATGACCTTAAGTTTCGGAACTGGGCGTTAGAAGACAATTCAACTATCTTATAATTTCATCCGTCAAGGTATGATTTGCAAGCTAGTTCTGGGTTTGGGGCACTCAAGCCAAATTTCAATCGAATTGTAGGATGACTAGCCATTGGATTTGGGAAAGACTTGTAACAAGCATAATTTTCTCAATTTTTGTCCAAATGAGGTGCAGAAAGAGCCCATAAGGGGGTTTCTGACAATTCTGGATCCATTGGAGACATTATTTTTTCTGTTTGAACATTATAAAACCATGTGAATACACTTTTGAGAACTTAATGAAAGAGGCCCTGCATTGGAAGTTGGACCAAAAGATGTAGCCTAGGAGAGGGGTGAAACCCCTTATCATGTTTTGTGTTATGTGTTTTAGATATGGTTATTTGTCTTTGTTTGGCTATAAATTATGGTTAAAAGTCACTTGTTTGTGTGTTTAGTAAATTGATCCACTACCGAAGACAAATTTTCACTTGCAATTTCTATATCACCTTCCTTTTTCAATTACAAATCACTTGAACAACCAAAAAAACTCATTAACATAGTTAATATGATGGAAAAACGTTCATTGAAATTCAAGAATAGAATAGTACTCATATTCTAACTATCATTAACCATTCAAGAATGAGATAAATCTTCCATTGAAACTATCATTTAGCTAAGGATACTCTAAGAACTAGAGTAGTAAATGGCAACTTGCATACAAATTTACAAAAGAAAATTCATTGAGTTGGATTTGAAAATGGTCTAAAGCAAATTCATGGAGCTGGATTTGATAATTGACTAAGTAGTTTTGAAGCTGACCAACTTCTTCAGTTTTCTCTACCTCTCAATGGAAGCATGTTAGTTCCTTTCATGATATGAATTTTCTACCAGCTTGTTGTCTCTGTGGCAACGACCCTCCAATTTTTTTTCCTATGTCAATTTTCGAGCCTAACTATTGTTTCAAGCTCCTTTGTGTTGTCATGTTGTTTTATTTTCTATTCTTTTGTTTTATCGTAGTGTCACACCATACTAAGTTAATATTTCCTATGAGTCATCGCCTAACCATTAGAAGTGCTTGAGTTAGTTAGCCCATGGCTTGGTAAACTCATTACTTATATTGACTTAGAAACTTTCCTTCTCACCATGCACACACTCAAAAAACAATCAAAAGCACAGGAAAAGAAAATAAAAGCAAGAAAATCACTCATAAAAGAAGAAGTGCACTCCAAGTTAGTGAATACGTGCACCCAACTTGAAACTCCTTCGGGCTGATGAATTACACCCTCTTTGAGAGAACTCCTTCATGCCAAGCAAGTGTGACCTATGTGAGTGCACTCCTTCATGTTGAAGACATGTGCTCTTCTTGCTACAAGCATGAGCCATCCTGTTGCATGTGGGCACACTCCTCGAAAATAGTAGCCCACTTAACCTCTCTTAACTAATCCTTTCACTCATCAACAAGTGGCGCTCATGCATGAACCAATTTTTCATGTTAACTTCTTTAAATCCACTCAATTAATAATTCATTTACATAATAATTCCATCTAAGTTGGGCGCATAGCTAGGAATCAAGAAACTCTTTATCAACCAACGTTACAAGTAAGTTTTGCATGTGGAATATTTTCATGATTCCAGTTTCATTCTTGCTTTTTTTGTTGTCATTTCTTGGTTTTTCAATTCAATTGCTAGCATTTATGCTCAATAATCATGCTGCAAGCATTAATCTATTCTCACATGTAGAAAATCTTCATATTCTCAACCTTTTCGTATTCCACCATGAATGCGAAATCAATTACATAACCTTGTAGATATTTCTTCTCCTCAATATTAATGAACAAATATTATTGTTTAAAATGGATTCTAAGCTTCCAACGAGTAGAACACACTTCTTGATATTGAAGACCAATCAGTCTAAAAAATTATGCTTTGAATGATCAAGTTTTCCTCTTGAACTTACTTCTTCATGACAAAGAACTATGCCCTCCCTTGAGTGCATGAGTGCATCACAAAGATAGGAAACATCTTCCTTCGAACCTTCGACATGTGAAAGTGTGCCCTCCTTGCTCTTGAGGGCATGAGCACACCTCGAAGGCCTAAAGACTTGACAGCATCATCCTTTGTCCCTTAAGAGTGAAAATTGCACCCTCCATTTCTCCTTGATTTCACGATGGAGGCCTCAAGGCCCAAGAACTCACCCCTTCGACCCTTTGGTGTGTGACAATGTTACCTAGGTGTTTTTCTCCACTTTCTTGAGCACATGAGCACAGTTTGAAGCCATAAATGACCCTGTACATCCCTTCGTACTTTGAAAGTACTCCTTTTTAGTTTGCATGTCTATTTTATCACTCATACAAGGAATTTTTTGTTTTCATTCATATATTTACATGCCCAATCACATGTAATGCCTCTTTTTACATGATTTACAATTATTGCTACACAAGTAGGATGTTTTAAGGTGCATTTCCACAAACAAGTGTTCATGCTACAACTATTTTCACTCTGTAGTGATATGTTGGAGCCATGTTGCCCCATAAAGTGGCCTCCAAAGAACCCTTTGAAGCAAGTACAAATTAACCTATTGAAGTTAGAAAGCCAAGGATTCCCAGATATGTAGACACCCTATGCTTTATTGATAAGACTACATGTGTCACATGGAGCAATATATACAACACATTCATGTAAGATATGTTTGATGAGGAATTAGAAGATGTACATATGTACATCAACATCAAGAAGTCTAGGGTGCATAAGATTACATGCGGATTCACAGTCATGCCATGTGTAGAGGTGACTGAATGGATCATCACACATATGGATGACTCTCACCTTGTGCTTCATAATGAGAGTGACAGTCAGTTCACCACCTATTATGGGGAAGACATGTAGACATATTATAAGATGCTCAAGCCAAATGAATATCCAAATTATAAATTATACATGAGATGGGCTACTGTTATGTGGAATTTTTCATCTACGGATAAATACTAATTCCCTAGGTAGGTAGTTATACCTAGAACAACAGATTTAAAGCGCTTATCCTTTTTCTATAGATGATAAATAAGACAAGGGAATCAAAGGACCTACTTTTTCTTTAGCTTTCCTTTTGTCTCCTTTTATGGCTCTCGTCGCTCCTCCTCGAACTTAACTCGCTCAAAAAGTACTTTAACTTTCCTTTTGTCTCCTTTGTATGGCTCTCGTCGCTCCTCCTCAAACTTAACTCGCTCAAAAAGTACTTGCAAGTAGAAATAGAAGATAGAGAACCAATCAAAGCAATAGGTCTATCGACTATAAGTAAATGGAATCAGATACATTCACACATAGAAACACCATATATCAAGATAAGCATATGGAAAAAGGTGTAAATAGATTTATTAAGTAGAAGGAAGAATTACAACCAAGAATCACTAATAATGATAATGATCCTCAAGGTAATGTAGTACATTCTGCATGGTGTGAATGTATGTTCTGATGTTGAACACCATACAAAGTATTTCAATCAAAGGCTAGTGATGTCAACCTATCGCTGGAAGCAAGAAACTTTCCATTGATGTATGCAAGTCTCAAGGTACTGAAGGGGTGTTGCTAAGTTAACTTCTTGGATAATACAAGAAGTGACTCATCACAAGAGGGCCTTGATGTATCCCACATCAATGACACGAAATGAGTGTAATGATTTTTGGAGACAGAATGTGACTGACAACACAAGGTTTAGGTATGGCGGTCATGAAAATGAAGGTTTATGAGTATTACAAAGGATGAATTTCAAACTGAGTGACTTATTTTAAACATGTCGGTGCCACTGAATGGATTGGTAGCGTTGACCCAAAACAAAAGTAATGAATGGTATGATAGGCCAAGGTATGATGACCATCAAGCAGATAAACCAACCCAAATAGTCACAGTCATGAAGTGAAAGTGTCATGTTCAGGAGCGACCTGCTGCCATAAAGTGGTTTACCCCTTTTCCCATTTTCCCCAGTCACTGCTAACCAGTACCTCTTTATTTTTATCAAGCTTGAGGAGCATAACATATGCTTGTTGTATAATCCCACTCTTCGGGTGAATCCATCGGTATGTGATGTTTTAACGAGTCTAGAGAAGGTGAAACTCAGTCTTATCATGATGGATAATTTTGTCACTATTCGTTGTTTTAATGAGTCTAACAACAATGATAACTTGGTCCTTTTCATGTTTAGGGATTTAAGGGACAAAAATAAAAATACACAAGTTATTTTTCGTATATTTGTCTCTCAAGTCCGAAAAAGTGTAAAACAATACAAGAGAGAACCTATTGACCATGTTCGATCAACGTATTCCTTTTTCATAAATAATCTATCCCAGCTCGAAAAAGGGTTAAACTTATACTAAGTAGATGTCATTTCCAATCCATTAATCATATGAAAAGGACAACCGCTGTTCAATATTTTCATGTTTTGAGAGTCTGAAAAGAGCTTATAGAGGACTCTAAGGGGATTCCCTTTCGATGTTTAACAGAGATCGAAAAAGAGATAAAAGCATGCTCTGTGGTCAAAGTATAATTCACGATCGTGCACGTCAAATTATGTAAGTTAGCAGTAAATCTGTTCAAAGGAACACCAAATAGATTAAACATACCTGTTTGATTGGTAAAAAGAGGTAAATACTACAGTTTACTCATTTAATGCTCATGAAATAAACATAAAAACAAGAATTTACCATGTTATTTTCACCATTTGATATTTACCATTTAGTTTGTACTCTGACCTTGTTTTCTTACCTCGATCTTTAGCAGCTAATTTTAAAAGATTCTTTGGATCATTTCTCGTGTTTTCTAGACTAGGTAGGAGATCTACCCCTCCTATTTATTTTTATGTCATTCTTTTACTGTTTCATGCAAGTTTTTAGGGTTTTTAGGGCACCTTGGTTTTGAATTTTTCGCCCTCAGATCAGTGTAAGATTGCATGTAGAATACTGTGCTGGGGAGCACCCAGATAGAAGGCATTCTACACTAAAGTGCAATGTCTCCTTACCTGGGCTATGCTAGGCAAGTTTCACAAACTTATTTCACTAAATTGACCCAAAATTTCTTCAGTTGTTTTTCATGAAAGGGATCCTAACTAAGCTTATAGTTTGATTTCAGGCTTTCATTGGATCAAAATGTCTATTACTTGGCAAGAAAGAGAGCATGAAGAACAATGAATGGTTGCCCTAAATGATCCAGGTACAGTTGAGGCCCTCAAAAACTGTGGGTTGCTCAAATACTTCAGGCTGTCTGTAATGAGGCAACAATCATAACTACTACAGTTCCTAGTTCATGCATGTGATCTGACAGATTAGGATTTTCACATAAGGGACAAAGTTGTCCCTATTGTGATCAGCGATGTTTACTTTCTTACGGAGTTGTCTAGATGTGGTTCCCCCATATCTCTTTCAGGTTCTTCCCGTGGAGGGGAGTCAATGAGGGACTATGCTCGACAATTCTGTCGGCCAGGTACACAGCCTAGCAAGGATTGAAAGATAATCATAAAATATATTCGTGATTTGCCTTTGAGAACAATCCTTTTCACCATCACAAAGTTGGTAGGTAGTGTGACACTTCATCTGGCGAACAGATCATATGTGCAATATGCACTTGAGTGTCTTGAGCCAACTTTATTCAACTGGTGCGAGGCAGTACTTTCTTCGCTGAAAGAGCATCTGACAAAGGTAAAGAGCGGAAAGACAAAGAACTTTTGCTATGGATCGCTCTTAATTTCTTTTACCTTGGAGAGAATTCCATTGATGCAACCCTAGCATGTAACATTGGGTGTAGTTGGTCCCAGAGATCCACAGATGTAGTGGTGGGTCAAATTGATGTCTAGACATGCTGGTCAGTCATCAATTACATTTTTCACAACATTCATCAGTTGGCTGAATCGAAAACACATTGCAATCGAGGAGCATCCAGACTCAGGGATGGATTTTCGTGGAGATCTAGAGTTCAGTTTACTAGTGGGCGCTCAATGCGATGTTATGAGTAAATTGTTTTTAACCAAAATGTTTTTTGATTTTTAAGCTTATACATGTTTTTATGTTTTTATGTTCCAAGACTACACTAAAATCATTCTCATGCATCCAGATGTGGCTACTGTTCGACCTATAAGGCACTAATAAGAGGCAGGTGGGCCAGCATGGAGAAATGTTGGGAGAGAAGTTCTCTAGTATTTGGATTTGGTCGAGACACTCGTAGAGTTACAGGATCATGTAAAGGGATTAACCCGTGGTATTCTAGATGTCTGATCGAGGAGTTACCTATGAGGATGCAACACCATACTATTAGTGTATCTAGCTATTGGATGCGGCTCTTGTGCATGATATCTCAGGCTGTGACTTGTTATTATGAGCATCACTAAGTCTACTTAGGATTTTTCTGCTTGCATTTCAAGTTTTTAGTTTAGATGACCAAACATGTCTTGGACACAAATTTTGTAAAAACTTTTAAAACATCTTTTTACTTTTAATTTTTTTTTATATATATGGTTATGTGAAATCCTATTCAATTAATGATGTGAATTGAAAATTTACTTTTACATGTGTCACAAATGTCTGCTTAACACATAGTTCGTTAATGAGTCGGTTAATGTGTTAACGTTTCTGGAAATATGTTGATATTGAATGTACTCAAAATGTCTCTCCAAAATACAAACTCTAAGGAACATACGAAGAATTGTTGGGTTCTAGACGGTATAAATGTTTGTTAGTTTCAGTATTATGAGTTGTGAGTCCAACCTAACGATGAGTTGGTGAATGTTGTAGAGCTATAAAAAGGGTCTCTTTCACCTCTAGTTACCTCACATTAATATGTCAATCCGGGAACGTCTGGTTATTTCAAAGAGTGTCTCAGTTTGAGGCTTAACACTTGTCAGAGTAATGCTCGTAGTACAGCTGATTAAAACTACAAAAGTAAATTGATGCGAGTCTACAACCTAACTACTTCAAAAGGCTAAATCACACAAAGCAATGCATCAGTCAAAGGTTCGGTAGCAATAACCCATCATTTTCGCAACTGATGAGAACAGGTCTAAGGTTTGGGAGCCAGGTAGCAGATGCTGACGCTCATTACAGCCTAAGATCATCCTTAATAAATAGAAATGAAACGACAAGTAAAGGAAATAGCAATGAAATAAAACAACACATCAATCAAGGGTTCGGTAGCAATAACCCATCCCTTTCATAAATGATGGAAGCAGATCAGAGGTCTGGGAGCTAGGTAACAGATGCTGATGCTCACTACAGCCTAAGACCATCCTTAGCAAATAAGAAATGGCAAGTAAATAAAACAACAAATCATGAATCTTGAAATGGAACAGCAATCGAAATGGAACAACAATTGAAATGGAACAGCAACTGAAATGGAATAACAATTCAGAAATGGAACAGTAATTCAGAATGGAACAACAATTCAAAAATGGAACAGCAAGTTAGAAATAAGCAGTAACCAAGTTCATCAAACTGTAACTCTATTTAATCACACCAATCCAAACATCAATCCTTCGCTCTTAAAGATGTACACATACTATGGAACAACATTACCTATGGATCCAAGAAATAATATTAAAAACCATATAAACACAACGTGCTTAATCTGACTCTATTATCGCTCTAAATAAAAGCATACGATTGCATCTCAAGACGAAAACAGTAACATCCAAGGATTCAATAATGATGTGAAATCAGACTCTTCAAGATAAATGTTGTAATGCTAAAGCACAATCGCATAAAACTTTGTAATGGAATGACAGTATCTTGTAAAGATTAACCAACACTTAAAGGATTGGTAACATGATGCAGCGTCAATACAAGACTTTTGTCTGTAGGAGCATTAAATGGATTGAACATAACAGAGCATGTAATATAAAAATTCTTAAAACACAAGAGATTACCAAATCACGTCGATAAACAAACCACATAGAAATCATGCGTAATGGTACAAGAGCAAGTGTCCTCCAGGGGTACACTGCTTAAGATTGATCGAGGCTCAAAGATAAAAGAGTAACCAATTCTGTATTAATGCATGAAGTAGAATTAAAGTAACTCAAGTCTTTAACAGAACATAAAGATCATAGTCTTGATCTTTCTTAAAAGAAATTACATAAAAGGTCTCCTCTCTAGCCAACAACGCTATCCCTTATATAAGGATGATGACGGAGATATCTAGATGCAAAAATAGATAAAATAACGATCCCTCAGGATCTAAGATCCTGAAGGATTTGCAGAATCGTTAATCCTGAGTCACTTCTTTCCTTTTCTGCTCCAAGTTGGTATCTCCACTTCCTTTCCTGGGTTGGTCCGTTTTGATCTGGTTTGCACGAGGTCTCCCGTCAAAGGGATAGCAGTTAGTTCATCTTTGTCTTTTCCTTTGGGATTGCCACTTTCTGTTTTTCCTCCCTCCTGCACATAGGAATGACAATTATCAGCGTTTTCTATTAATCTCACGTGTTTCGTTATAAATCCTTATTATTGTCTAAGTTTCTAATTCAAAAGGCTTATAAGTTCTAATGAAAAGATACTGAAATAACCATCGAAACATACCTTCTTTGATACTCCACACACCCCCGAGCTTACCCTTTTTCATGGCCTCATGAAAACATTGTAGTTGACATGCAAAGCAATGAGTGAGTAGGCTGGAGATGGAATCTCGTGTGGGGGCCTACAGCCGTGATGCGAAATTAAATGATCAAAGAAATGGCATGTCTAGCCGTCAGGCATCTCATACTGGGCTTGGTATCCGGGTGCAGGATGCCAAATAATTGGACTCCGGAACCTATATCCTAACCAGGATGGCCCTGCCCTCAAAACAATTTTGCCATAGAGGGGGAATCCGTTAGCAGCAAGTTTAAAATTCTCATACTTAAATGGTTCTCTGAGCTGGATGTTCAGATTAGCTATTCTATATCAAAATTTAGCTGCTTCAACGGCAGGGTCTTTAATAGAGGAAAAGTGTTCAAGTCCCTGGCGAATGATTGCTTCATGCATGGGTCCTAATGCTTCAATCACTCCTGGAGCCTTCATGAGATTTCTATGTCTCCTCCATAACTGTTCTGGGTCCCTAGGCTCAGCTCTTACCCATAGATATAATCTGTTTTCTTGTCTTTGAAAAGTGTTGTAGGCTTTAAGCCATTTAATTTGATTGACTGCAAATGAAATAAATGCTTGCAATTGAATGTCCCCAACAAAAGGGCCAGGGTTCAGTTCGGTCTCTTGTTCTAGTACAAGGTTATGCAAGTAAAATTCACACAATAACCTTTGCACCTTTACCCCATAATGTTTACAGCAATTTATAAAATCATATATAGTGTTAATTTGTATGGGAGCACCTGCTTTAACAGCCTTTATTTTCAATTGTAAATACCTTTCCATTAGAGATAGGGCATAGTTCTTGGCAAGGGCTTTACATGCTAGGACGTCATTGGATAGGGAACACAAGGTATCCATCTATTTGATAACTGCATCTAATCTACGAGTTACCTTTGCAACTTTCTCTTGTTCCCTTCGCCATCCTTCGAAAGCTTGGCTTTTAGACAAGTTGACGTTCCTTAGTTGCTGCTGTAGTTCTTCATATTTTTCTCGGGGGACCGTTTGCTCCCTAAGATTTTTTGCTTCTTATTGGGCCTTCTTCAAATTTTTGTGAAGAGTTATCATTTTTGGATCCTTCTTCCATGCAGTCGTGGAGGCCGGGAGCTTTACTTGAACTTTCTTATTACGCTGCTTCGAGTTCAAAACCCTTATTACTCCCAAAGGTGGTGCCTATGTCTGAACCATCTTATCATTCTTTTCAATTTTAACATGAACTCCAGCCCACTACTATTCCTTTTCAACTTGAACAGTAGTCTGCTTTTCACCTTCATTTGGAACAACAGTTTGGCTTTTGTCAGGGTTTTGAGCAGTGGGATGGATTATGGTCCTCCGCCTCTTGCCCTTAAGGAATCTTACTGGTATGGTCAGACATTTTCTTCCTGAAGTCCCTTTTACCCTTTGCCTCACCTTTAGAACCCTAATCTGTTGATGAAGCTGGACTATTATGTTCAACAATCTCTGCTGTTCCTTTCGTAATTCCCTTATTTCCATCATCTCTTTAGAAGGAACAGCAGGTTGTTCGTTGCGATTTGGACTGTGGCTAGCTTCCTAAATTTCTTCGTGAGGTGGCTGTTCTGGGGTAAGAACCTTACTTGGCTCTGTTATTTCTTCGGAAAATTCTTCTTCTGCCCTTATTTCCTCCAGATTTTCTTCTGGTGCCTTCTGATTAGGAACGGGTTGTTCCTGCTCAGCATTTTCTGATATCTTCTCATTATGAATGGACAAATTTTCTACTTCCGCCTCTTCTGCATGCGATTCCTCGGGTGCATATTTCTCCTGGGGTTTCTCATGGAGGTTTGATGGACTTAGGGGTTGGCCATATTCGCCCATATTGGCCAAAATGTTGGCAAATTCATCTTCCCCTAATGGGTCTTGTAATGGGCTACCTTCCTGCTGTTCCATTCCTTCCTCCTGCTCGGACTGCTTGGGTTCTTTTCTCTTGTCTCCTTCCTCTTCAGATTCCTCATCGTTTTCTTCTTCTTCTTCTTCTATTTCTACCTCTGCAGACTGCTCTTCTTCCTCGTCGTCGTCTTCTTCTGTTCCTGTCTCTACAGACTGCTATGCATCCTCGTCGTTTTCTTCTTCTGTTTCTGTCTCTCTAGACTGCTCATCTTCTATTTATATTGCTTGGCTCGTGCCTTCCTGGGGCTTCTCCAGCCCCCCTCGTAGCCATGTGAGCCGTGCCGATTTTCTACGTTTTTCTGGTTTCTTGGGTGTGTTGGTGTCATGTTTCTGTTTTTCAGATCGTTTTTCAAGTTGCTCCGCTGTGCAAGTGTCCTGCTTCCGTTTTTCTAAAATTTTGGGTGTGCTAGCAATTTGTTTTCATTTTTTCGGGCGTCCAGATGTCGTTGTCCCTCCATTGATGATGGTAATTAGTTCTTCCCAGCTGCTCTGCTGCTGGGTGAGACTATGATTAACTATCAACCGAATTAATCCGTGGTGGCTAACGACTGACTCTACGTGTTGTGCTCCTTTCATGCTTCGTGCAACATCATGAAGCAGTGAATTCAAGAATGCAAGTAAATTCACAGAACATTTTTGTTTTAAAACAGTTGTTTAAGATGTCGTGGTCTTACCACGTCTTTTCTGCCTTCACAGGTGATGTAGCTTTGGATGATTTTTGCTAATTCCGCCCATGGCTCCCCTAGCATTGCTGGCAGCACTCCCTTTCTCGAATTGTCAAACTCTGGCCATCGTCCTGAAAGATTTCTAAAATCTTCTGCAACCTTTCCTTCTTTATCGTCCATACTGGTCCAGTGGCTGGTAGTCCTGAGACTCTTTCTATTATGTCATTGGTGACTGCTATTTGCCTTCCTCTTACTGTGGAGTAGTCTTCCTGCAAATTCTGTAAAAATTCAATCGTTACTGTTTCATTGGACTCCTCCAGGCGGTTGAGATAGGTCAACCATCCTGCTTTCTTCAGGATTCTTTGGGCTGCAGCCGAAAAAGTTAATACTTGTGGTTCTTGGCGAACTGACCTTCCTCCCATAGTTTCACTGCAAATTTTCAAAGGAACGACAGCTGTTTGTAGAAACGCAGAGAAGCTGATGGCGTATTACTCGTTCACATTCTGATGCTACGACGTATGCAGTGGAAATGGCTTCGAATAGCAGCTCATGTAGAAGGAAAGAAAAATAGAAAAAGATAATATCGTTGAGCCGTGTTGTGTCCGAGTACACAATTTCTCAAATAACGGACTGACACGTGCTCTGGGGAATGATGAGGTTACCTCCCCCCCCGCAATGTGATAGGCTATCCCAGCCATCAAATAAAGGAGCAGCGCTTGTTCTGCCACAAGGTCTTTATGGAACAGCGTATGGCAATATGCCATGCTTACAAAAACAGCCTATTACTGAAATCGAGATATAAAGTTACATCGCTTTAATACGTAAGGGACTGCGGTGATTTGATGGAAGTTCGGGGATAAGACATTTGCCGTAAATAGAGTCTCATGCGGTCACTGTCACTAGTTCCATAATGATTGGTGATAATATATAGTCATGCGTTATATGGTTGGGTGATATTATATAATTAATTACCACGACATGAGAAATAAGAGGATGTAATCTTCTTACCTATTGGTGTAAAAATGCGACTTCAATACCATTAACAGTGCTCTGCTGCCGATAGGTGTCCATAACCTAGGCAGAGTTGTTTGTTTCACCCCTGGAACCATAGTCCTTTGTGTATGCCAGGAAGCATTGTGTAATGTCAAAATGTAGGCCATTATGTTGGCTTGGTGACAAGTTAGTCATAATTCCATTCACGAGGGAGGAGCAAATAGTGGGCAGGTCAGCTCGTGATGTGACCTCCTGTTCCAAGGGTTATTTGTTTGGTATACCTTTTGGACCATTTCCCAGGTGTGGTGGCCATGGTGGGAATGCCACTTCGCTTCCGCCCTGATGATCATGGTTGGCCAGCTCGTAATGAGACTTCCTATCCTGCAATTCGACAATTTAGCAACCATGTTTTGCTTCCCTCTTTTTTCTTCTTGTTTTTAATAAAGAGCCTTTCCTGTTTATACAAAAAGGGTGGTTCAACACTCCTTAAGAGTAGGAATGGTGTAAAAAGTCTTAATATCCCAATAGAAAGGTATAGATCTTTTGCTCTTATTTCTGAATAATAATCAGAGAGGATTAAAAAGGAACCATCATGATATAGATAACCAATCAGAACGGAATTAGTAGAATAATGGTAGCAAAAGATGATGAATAAGCATGTCTTTCCCTATGTCCTTTCACCAATTCAGGGCGGTCTCTTATAAAGATAGCGATTTATGATTTACTGATTTCCGTATGCTGTGCTTTTGTTTCCCTCACATAAGTGCATAGCCATATTCAAAATGACTTGAAAGAACATTAGCAATATGCATCCTTAATTTAGAATAGCAGAAGGAACAAGCTGTTTAACAAGGAGAGCAAAATCATATTAGTGTTCCTTTCGAGGAAGGGCATAACATGTTGGGTCCCTATAATACTAGTGATTACCCCATTACTATTGTAGTTATACCCCTTATTAATATTTTTGTACCCCTATTGCCCCCATATTGTTATTACTGTGCCCCATAGAATCCCTCTATTGTTATTTTTGTGGCTTTATATTATTATTGTTAGGTCGGCTAGATTATATTGTGACTCCTTAGACTCCTATATATAGAAAGGAGGTTTTTTCATTTGAATCAT
>APFE030478386.1:0-17705 GCA_000404065.3 Pinus taeda
TTCTGAGAGTTTGAAGCTTCGCTCTTTTTACCTGATCATCTCCTTCGTAGCTTGTGACGATTTTGTCCCATATTTCCTTAGCTGATTTGAAATGCATGATCTTCATAAATTCTGATTGTGTCAAACTGCTCAATAGGACAGTAACAGCTTTGGCATTGAGCTCATATTGCTTTTTCTCTGCTGGATTTGTAGGAGTAACCGATGGGAATTTGTATCCTCCTTCTACAATTCCCCAAACTTCTGCTCCAAGTGATTGTAGATATGCAGTGGTTCTTATCTTCTAATGAGTAAAATTGTTCCCGTCAAAGACTGGTGGCCTGATGTGTGCCTCTCTTTCTGGATTGGCCATTCTGATGGATCTTTTCCTTCAAGCGATCAAGCTTCCTCTGAATGACCTGCTCTGATACCAATTGTTGGAAATAATACTGAGAGGGGGGGGGTGAATCAGTATTAACAGATCAGATAAAACTTTTCAATTTCATACTCAGATTCATATACGCTGCTTCTATGAAGTCAACCAGCGTATACACGTGACTGTGTCTAAAGCAAATAGCGTATACCCAGAGATCTTATAATTCAGTTAGCTTAAACTTCAGTAAATGCATCAGGACATTATTAAGCATATTAACAGTAAATAGGTGCAGTATAACAGAATAGGACATCACACAAGAGCCACACACATGAACACCATGATATAAGGTGGAAACCCAATGTGGGTGAAAACCACCTGCTGCAATTCGTTTCTTTCTTCTTTAATGAGAAACTTCTTTTACAATATACTGGTGCAGTCCTTTACCAGTATGCAGGCTACAACCTGCAGAGGGCTACAACCCTCTCTCGTTTTCCAACTACTTCTGGAAGGGAGCTACAACCCCCTCAACTCTTGTACTAGCTGATCCATTTACTAGTACGTAGGTGCTGACCCTACAATCTTCAGGGACCACGTTTCATCAATTTTCAGACTGGATCCAAGAGTACAAAACAAACATTACTGCAATACAATCATCAACTTAAACTTGCATCATAATTCATTAAACAACCCAATAATGAATCACTGAAACCCTGTCATTAAGAACACAGGACCCAAACCAGAGACCAGAACTCTGTAACAACCACCAGAATCAGCAGCAACCTGAGATATCAAACTTTATCATGCATACGCTACTGCACTTTACCGAAACCGCGTGTATACGCACTTTCTCCAAAGGAAACCCGTGTACAGATCTAGAAATGATTACTTATGCCTCCGCTGTCAGATCCGACCCTTGCCAAACTTCTCGAACAGACAACCAGCAATACCAGATCCTCTCACTTCGTCAGACACCCAATGCTCACACCTTTCACACCTCTTGGCCTAATGATCTTCTCCTTATATAGCCTTAGGCCTTGCTCAATACCATGGTCCAAAACCATAACAAACCAATACCATCAACTTTGAAACTAGGGATCAACACGTCCGTCGAGACACCATGGTCCAAAACCATAGGCACAACTTCCAAGGACTAACTGCCATGGACCAACGGTACTTTTCACATGTACGCGCTTTTACTGAATCCAACCTGCGTGTATACGCTGATTCACCTTGATGAGCCTGCGTATATCTCTTTCTTGTCCTGCTGTACTAAGATCTGTCCTCTGATTGAGTTGCCATCACCTGTACCAATCTCTGAGTGAGTTGCCATCAAGGACAACACTTGAAACATAATGCCAACATTATCTTCATGTTAAATTCCTGGCTCAAAATCTCAAACCTCTTGTTGGCCGCATAGACTCCTTTGTCAAAGACTCTACTTCCTTTATCAAATATGTGAAATATATAAGGGTTCACCCACGGGATTTTTTAGTGAGCTTTGATGTTGTCTCCCTTTAAACAAAAATAACTATTCAAGAGGCCATTGATGTCATTTATCAGATAACCGATAATGACATGACCAAATTGGTTCATCTCTGCCTTACATCCACTTTTTTTAGCTTCCACGGTGACTTCTATGAACAAAATTCGGGGTTGTGATGGGTTCTCCTCTTTCCCCATAGTTGTTGGCTTATTCATTGAATATTTTGAGACTAAATATTTGGCCTCTAGTCCATTCTGCCCTAAGAAATGGAAGAGGTTTGTTGAGGACACTTATGTCATTTAGCCCCGTGGTCATGAGAAATTATATTTGTTTCTAAATCATCTAAATTCCTAATCTGAATCCATCAAATTCATAATGGAAGTTGAAGATAATAGGTTCCTTCCTTTCCTTGATATTCTCCTCTCCATAATGTATGATGTTTTTGTTTCTCACCATTTTTTTTGCAAAATAACTCGCATGGAACAATATCTTCATGTTGCTTCTAATCAATTTCCAGCCCATAAATTAGGAGTTCTTAGCACTCTTGCCACCCATTCTCTTAGGACTTCCAAGGAGAATTACTTAGAGGAAGAAAAATATCATTTGTTGAAACTTTTTAAAATAATGGTTATAGAAAACAACAAGGAGCCATAGCGTTTCAAAGAGCTACTAAAGAATCTCGAGTTAAGCCTGCTTGTGATGATCAAATTTCCAATGTGTTGCTTTCATTTATCAAGGGGACCACTAATAAGATTTATCATATTCTTAAGAAGAAGAGAGTTGCTACTATATTCAAGCCCCTTAATACCATTAGGAATTCTCTTAAATCTATTAAAGGCTCGGTTAACCCTATAGACATGAAAGGGGTCTACTCAATTTCTTGCTTATGTGCGATTCCTTACATTGGTGAAATTGGTCGCTCCATAAACCAGAGAATCCAAGAACATGCAGCATACATTAGGCAGAATCACGTTCATCCCTCAGCTTTAATGGAACATACTATGAAATCTAAGCACCATGTTTCCATTGAGGTTTCCCAGATCATAGCTAGTGTTGATTAATTCCATCATAGGAAGCAAAGAGAAGCCATTGATATTGAGAAGCATGAGATCAATCTCAACAAAGATGATGGTTGGAAATTAAGCAGGGGTTAGATTCCTACCCTGTCATGTTGATTACTTTTCATTTCTTTTTTCTAATTTTTTTCTAATATATATATATAATATATTAATTTCATCTCATTTTAACTTTCTTTATTCTTTTACCTTTACTTATTCTTCATCCTCGTTATTTTTAATTCTTTTTAGTTCTTACTTTATTATCCCTCATAGTTTTGATACTTAATATTTTGAACTATTTAGTTTTATTTTTTCTATTCATATTTATTTATTTTATTAATAATATTACATTATAATATAAATAAAGACTTTTCAATATGCTTTATTCTATTCAGTTAATTTATTACATAAAACATGATAATGAAAATAAACAATAAATTATAATAATGTTATTTTATTCTATTAATTTTATTTCATAAACATTGAAAATTAAAATAAATAATAATTAATTAAAAAATCATATCTAATTAACTAATTCGTAATTCATAACAACTTTCTTATAATGACTAATTCTAGGCCAAGATGTATCTCTACTATTTAAACATTTGAGAAGATTGATTTTTTCACCTTTCTCCTGAGGATGAACCACATTAGTTGGTTTGAAACGTCAACCAAATCTTGATAATATGATAATCTAAATAATAATATCATTATCAATACAGATCACAAAAGTCTAAGATCTAATATACTCTATCCTCTTTGCTTGTTCTCTAATTATTCTAAACATGGAAATAATACCAATATATTTAACATGTGCATTTTCCAAATAGAGTTGAATTTTTTTAATTATATTATTTTGACCTTCTTGAATCTTGTCTTCTCTCTTTTTTACACTATAATGTGATCTCCCCTATCGAATTCTTACATCCTTCGTTAATTCTAGATTGAATTGGTATTTTTTCCTCATTAGTATTTAGTGATTCTTCGTCCATGTTGCAAATTTCTTCCTAACATTTTCTAAAGGTATCCTTTCTTCCTAACATTTTCTAAAAGTATAATCTTATTTTTCGTAATATATTCATCCATATTCTTTTATTTAAACTCTTGTAAATGAATTTTCGTCCTCTTAACACCACTAGAAACATATTAATTGTGACTATGGAATATTTTGATTCCATCATCTTTCCTTTTAATTTTTTTCCTTTCACTAATAATTTCCCACCTTCCCTTTTCAATCATTTTCTTCTTCAATTTCTTAACCTCAATGAGTAATTCACTAAGGGATTCTATCTTACACCATTGGTAATCCTTTTTCTTAAAAGATGTTTTTAATTCATCATCATCTTTTTGTAAATTGGAAATATTTTATTTCACTCCATTGAATTCATCTTCAATTTTATGGAACATTTCAATTCTAAGTCCATCACCCATTTCGCTAAGGCTTCCTTATCTACAATTTCAATATTTTGAAGTTCTTCTATTGATACAACTTCATTGACTAAAATTTTATGATTTTTCATGTTGATTAAGTTGATTTTAGTACCCTTATCCATGGTTTGAAGTTTATGTTATGTGATTTTATCATTCTTCAGTACCTTCATTTCTCTTAGTAGAGTTTTATTATGATTTATCGAATGGTAATTCTAGTCTTCGTAGATTTACAACTTTTTTTTTTCCTCTCTTTTACAAGTGCATTTTATATTTTTATTTTGTTGTTGCGACCCTTTAATCTCTTTTTAAAATGTATAATTTTATGTATCTTCACAATCACATGCAATTGCAACATTCTTTTAAATAAATACTTCATTCTTTGCATACGAGTCATAATTTTCTTTCTCTAATCATTGTAGTTAGTTTTTGAGGCACCTTGTCCTTTTAATTTAGATTCCAAGATATGCACTTCATCTATAAGATTTTTCTTTCTTTTGTTCACATTCATTATTTTGTAGGGAATCTTGTTCTTTCATATTTGCATTCAAGTCTTAATTTTGGATTTCTTGGAAATACTTATCTTTCTCTATTGAACCATTATAATGTTTCTCAATGTTGAGTGAAACTTGTATCTTTTTACTTCTCTCTTCATGATGTTGTGTTAATTAATCCTATAATTTGTCTATAAGTGAAGCAATTTCATGAATATGCATTATTTTCTCTATCATTTTTCTTGCCACATTCATAATTATATAACCCTTTTTCTTAGTATGTAATGTACATTATTCAATTCTCTAATATCTTCACATTCTACACCTTTAATACTTCCACATTTTTCAAGTTACCAATATTTTCATGTTGTTCACTTTTAAGTAAATAATTCTAACACTTAACCTCCCCATAAAGAGATATTTACATTTCTTTTATTACTCCTCCATCGAAAAATTATTCCATGTAACTTATGCCCCCCACACACATGCATGTAAAAATTAAGTTCTATGCCACCATAGAATCTTTGTTTGTTAAGCCCTTTACAAGCCATGTGTTAATCATGAAGCTCCTTATTAAGACCTAGATATTGAGTGATTACATTTCTATTGTAACATTGTTTGCTAGAACGTCTCATGGTCCTAATTTATTAGAATTCTACTTTTTGTCTCTTATATATATATATATATATATATATATATAGATACTATATATATATATATATATATATATATATATATAGATATATATATATGATATTATAAGAAGACCTAATATGAAGGATCATGAAATGTTGTATTTTGACATTGTATTCATTGTAAAAGTAGTTTTAACCCTAAGACCATGATTATAATTATTGGTTTTTTTATCATTTTTGAGGCACAAGGTTCTTATAAGCTTTCCCTTACTAAACACCACATCATGTCCACATTCTTTAAGTACAACTATAAAAAAAAAGATTTTCTTTAGACCAGGCACATACATTACATCTTTTAGGTGAAGATGAGATCTCGAATCCCTTTCAAAGGTGAGAGTGCCAATACCTTTGGTACTATACCTCCCATCATCTCCAAGTTCTATGTGTAATTGTAGGTCCTTCTCTTCTAAGTTGTTGAATAACGCATTACTTCTTGTCATATGAAATGAAGCACTAGAATCTAAGTACCATACAATGCCTTTTACAATATTTTCCTTACATGCAATGAGGGTGAAATCCAACTCGAATTGTTAATGTGAGAACACCACCTACTCTTTCTCTTGCAAGCTTCTTCCTAGATTTCTTGTGTGCACACTTGGTTGCAGAGTGTCCATATTCATGGCAATGGAAACATTTAATTTTACAAAAATATTTCTTCTTGCCATTGTTGTGGCTGGATTCTACCTTGTCTTGGACCTTCTTTCCCTTGGCTTTCTTTCCTTTGTTTGTTAGAGTAAATTTATCTTCCTCTTCATTTTCTTATGTGACACTATCTCTAGTGTTTCTTCTAATATCCTCCTAAACCAAATTAGATGGAAGTCTCTCCCAATATGAGATCTCATCTCTTCCATTAATTGAATCCCAATAGCTATGAAAGACTTTGGAAGGACAAGGAGAGCTAAGCTCACAAGTTCAGATGATGGCAAATTTTTTCCAACTCGTTCAAGTTCATGTTTGACTTGAGTGAATTTGGATAGGTTCTGAGATATGCTTTCATTTTTTTTCCATTTGAATGTTCCTAATTTTATCTCTCAATTCCAATTTCCTGACATCACTGCTACTTTGGAATAGATCTATCAGAATTTTGCACATTGAAAATGGAGTCTCATTTCCATGCAAGTTTGAAACCACATGATATATGACTCCCTACAGGATAATCCCCTTGGATTTTGATGTCTTTCTTGCACTGGGCCATCTAATGTGCATCTGATGTTAGTGGTTTTGGCATATCATTTTGTATGTATTCTGAAGCTCCATTGTCATCTAGTCAACTTCCATCATTTCTTTCCAAGAACAAAAAAAGCAGTTGCCCTTGAGTGCATACTGAAGCTTCAGTCCAATGAAAGACATTGCTCCTGCACTAAAGAGAATCTGCTTCAAAAACTCTGCCAATCGGAACTCTTCTGAGAGAATACATGGAACTTGGTTTCTATGTATTCTTTAATAGCTATGATACCATGTAGAAATACCTCCAAATTTGCAGTTGCCAATGAATTCAGACTGAAAAAATTAGACATAAATTTCTTCTATTGAATCTGCATAAATGAAAACGTACAATAGAAAGATATGCAATCATTTAATCACAATTAACATAGTATTTTTACTATGGAACCCAACCGAGAAAAACCCTCCTCTATTTGTATTCAATCATATGAGAATATGGATTTATTACAATGATAGCTTCAATCCTTGAAGCTCAACTTGCACTATACTATTGTTCTCCTCCTGCTCTGACCAACACTTAGCCAAAATAGGCCTCAACCTTCCTCTTATTTCATTGTGTAATCCTTGAGGAAATTATCTACTAGAAGATAGGGAAATTCTCTATTTCCTTGCACAATTCGAAGTTCTCTATTTCCTTGCACAATTCCTAGAGACATTGCTCATCATCTCGAATCCAAAACTTGTATACTCAACTAGTAAACAATTGATAATTACAATGTGTCTTTTCTTGCAATTCCACTAGGAAATTTGAATAGCATGTATGACTAGGGATATTTTTAGTAAATTGATAAGTTAATTGAGAGATAACTGAGTTAACAATAATTACTACTATTCACCTGAACTCCTACTGACTCTATTCATGACTAGAGCTCTGATAGCTCAGCTTAATTTTCAATAACTCCACTAGATTTCCAGATCTTAGCAATCAACTCATGCATTATCCACCAACACATCTGCCACCACATTTGACACCGCCGTTGCTACCAGCTCATGAAAATTACTTCTTACTACTTTCATTCGATTATCCACCAGCACACCTGCCACCACATTTGACACCACCGTTGCTACCAACCACTTCCGCAGCCTCCGGAGGTAGTAGCAACACAACCAACCACAGACCATCCTTGCCGTGTTCGTTTTGAACCTCGCCTTGCTGGCTTATCTTCCTCTGCTCACAGTCTGGATGAACAATGCAGATCGTTCATTAGATATTTGAATTAAAAAAGTCTTAATCGCTTATATATTTTATTCTTCTCTATTTTATACTGAGAAGGTATTTGAATTAAAAAATCCTTAATCGAATATTTATAAGAAATTTTGTATGTTAATATTTTGTTTTGGGGCCAACTCCATATGTACATTTTTTTTTAATTAGTGTTTAATTTCTTTTGATATATAAAGATATATATAAACAAAACAAAAGGACCAATGATACACATCAAAAGAATTACGTACGAATTACTTAATACTCTGGTCGATTTTGCCGAAGATACGTATACTGTTTAGTGACTATAGGAAAAGATGAATTATTTGTTGTTACCAGCATTGCAAATTATTTTAATATTTTAAAGTAATTAATTTTGGGAAATTTGAATCATGGATGTTTGTTTTTAGAGATAGGTTTTTATATTCGCTATATTGGTTTTGTTTGGATAGAGTTTTATTTTAGAATTTATAGGTATTTGGTAGGAGTGATTTGTTTTACCAATCAGTAGTAGTGGGTTATTCTAAGTAATATTATTTTTTTGAAATAAAAATAATAATTGTATATGGAAAGATGAATTATTTGGAGCTACCAGCATTGCAAATTATTATATTTATTTATACAAGTATTTATATTTGTTGTATTTGAGATATGTTTTAAAATTAGTTTTATTTGGTTAAGAGTTTGTTTTCTTTAGCAATAAAATAGGTTAATATTCTGAAACCTAAAGATATTTGGTAAGAGTGATTTTCTTTTTACAAATCACAAGTGCGTATTTCCAAATAGCATTATTTTCTTTAGACAACAATTATGAACCAATCTACATAAACCAATAACATTGGATAATCACAATTCTTACTGCTAATTTGATAACTAAACTATAATAAGTTTTCTTAATATTAAAAAACAATAAAAGCATCTTGCCAGGAAATTAACCAAATATTCTAATAAAATAATATTAACTAAACTGTAATAAGTTTTGTTAATATTAAAAAACAATAAAAACATCATGAAATCTTCTTAATATTACAAAACAATAAAAGCATTTCGCCATGAAATTAACCAAATATTCTAATAACATAATATTTTTCCTGATAAATATTTAGTATTGTCTTTAGCATTAATCACATTTTTGAAATTTGGTAGACATTTCTAACCAACTAATGTGGTTCATTTATCAAATCTCAAAAATATATGATTAATCCCAAAAAATACTATTATCAATATACATCACAAAAATCTAAAATCTAACCTTATAAATGATATAAAAATTTAATATTTTATTTATAAGTATTTGAAAAAAATACATATTTTCCCAATAAATCAACAAAATTTTTATCATAACCCCTTCTAAGCTTTTATTTCTGGAATTATAAATTACAATGTTTGAAAAGAAAAAAAATAATTGATTTTATTCAACTGATACTGAGATGGAGCGATACACCGACACTGGAAGAAACAACCTCCTATCGGTCTAGCTCGATGAGAGGCTAAACGATAGCAAGCAACTCCTCCTTGATCCTTTAGCCACCGCACCCACCACCGCCACAGTCGCCGCCGCTGCCACAGCCGCCAGAGGAGGTCTTGGCCGCTACCACGGCAGTAGTCGTTGCTACTACCCCAGCACGAACAACTACCGCCACAAACCAAGCATCTCTGTGCCCATTTTGGCTCTGTTTCTTTTGCTTGGTGCCTCCGCCGCCAACTTGCACGGAACGCGCCTCACTGTGCTGGCTCCTCCTCTTCTTATCACGGCCACAATGAGTAGCGCACGAAAATACGGTAATGGTCACCATCGTTAAAACCACCACGGCTGCAAATATAACGGTTCCAGGAGGAGCCGATAAATTAAAACTATTAGAAAGCATAAGCCCATTAATCCTCGCCATCATCACAGATTTTCACAGCCAGCAATCTGAATACAGGCGACTTGTCATAGAAAAAGAGGAGAGCATCATCCTTTTAGTAAGATCAGTGCAGTATACCGTGCCTGGGATTGGAGTTGTGAACGTGGTTCTATAAAAGTAGAAAGAAATAGTAATATCATAAAAATGATGTTAATGTCAACGCGTTTCGAACATTGCACGTCCGTGTCTTTATTTAGACCCTTTTTATCCTCTTATCTCTAATGGTCTTATAGGAGACATAGGAGACAAAGTTGATGTGATACAAACGTATTTATTTTTCCCTCTTAACTTTCTCATAATTATTTTTCCCCGTTAATTTGCTTTTATGGGAAGAGTATTCCGCGTTAATTTGCTTTTATGAGAAGAGTAAGGATATAATTTGTTTGGGTATTAAAATATTAATTAGATTTATTTTAAATATCGATTTAATTTTTTCACGCCTAAATTATAAAATTTATTTAAATACAGATTTAAGTTTCTTTATAATATAGATTTAAATTTTTTTATAAGACAAATTTTCTTATAAACAAATTTATATTAAATATTTTTATAATTTATTATTATTTTTAAAATACTTCAAATTTTTTATTTTAATTAATATAATAAAATTTGAACTTTGATAATAAATAAGCACTATTAAAACATCATATTAAAATTGTAAAAATACAATCTCTCAACTCATTTAATTAAAAAAAAAATCAATATTAATCATTTTTAATTAAAATAATAAACACGAAATCATTAAAAAAAATTTCACATCAATACATTTCTTATTAAAAAGAAAAATACATATACTAGAATTAGAGAGTAATTTGATTATAGAGTAATTTGATTAGTGTTTCAGATTTGAAATCCCAACTAACATACTAGAGCATCCACGCGATCTAGGTGACTGATGTGACAAGGATTAAACTTTGAAGAAAAGTAAGAAAAGTAAGTCAAACACACTTATTATGAATTAAATAAAGAAGGTCGGTAAATTAATGACCAATTAGATAAATGGAAAATGATTATATTCTTAATATTTTTATTTTATTTTATTAAATATTCTTCTTTTAGTATTGAAATATAGTGCATCATATAATTAAATGTTAAATGGAGATAGGTGAGTATGACAGTGAGAGGCAACATTCGAAAGTTAAAAAGTTGTAGTGCCACCTACCCGTACCCTTATATTCTAGCATACTTTGCATACTTTCAGGACTGGTTTGTGTATATTATGGTGGTAGATATAAATACATATGATTGACTTGTGATGAGATGAACATTACGCAAGTTCCATTCTCGGAGTGGAAATATAAAATGTTAACTCTAGGATTTGGAATGAGTCCTCCCACAGAGTGGCAAGGGTATTAGAATACTTTAGATGTAGTTTCCAATACCATGGTTCATGGTGGATGTAGTTTCCAATATAAAAGTTACACTGACCCAATTAGGACATTATTGATTATACCATCACCTCAGCCTGATCACTTGTCTCATTTTTATATTTATTTTTTATGGAATAAATTGCTTGGTATAACTAATGTCGATGAACATTGTGACGTGGCTCTTGCGTGACCCCAAAAAAATCATTAATTTTAACTTATGAGATGGTTAACAAAAACCCTTACAAAATATGTCGAGGGCCAATAGCTGAGAGTAAACTATTGCATTAATAGATTACTGCACTGAAAAAACTTTAATATTTTCTCGTTTGTAAGGATGTTGTTAAAAAACATTATTTACATTTTACTTAGTCTTTCCTTATTATAGATTTGGATGATTGGAGAGTCATGCACTCTTACATAAGTTGGATTAAAAAAAATTATAAATTTATTTATGTTTCTTAAATTTAAAAGAATATTCAAGAAAAATTGTTAGTTGGAATGAATCATTATTATTGTTTTCCTTTCCTAATATTTTATTAAAAGATAAGATTAAGATTGTGATCAAGACGGCAATCCACAACAAAGACAAAGATAGTAGCAGTGGAGATGGAATCTGAAAGAAGTAATATTTTGATGATAGATTCTATAATAGGAAAATATTATTATTAAGCCATCGGTATTTACAAATTTTCTACATTAAATTTAGGTATTTCTCACTATTTTGAAGTAAATTTCCTATTTAATAAAAAACTTGCATGAAGTTGGTTTTCCCTAATTGGGTTTTTAGTAACATCTTGCTACAATTATTACTACCATTTGCTTAGGTTGTTATTATTGGTGATACCCATGGTTATGATAAATAGCTAGATCATGTAATTATCTTCATTACATTAAAAACCAATATTTATCGTTATTTAACAAATGTTAATAGTCATTTCTTTTTTTTGTTCATTATAATTATATATTGAAGATCAATGCATGTAATATTATACAAATTGCATTTTTATAGGTGGTTTTAAAATTGTTGTAATTGATTTTGGTTTGATACTAGGCATTTTTAGCATTCCTAAACATTTTCCTTTCCCCTCTCTTTCCGAGTAATTTTTTTCTATTTGTGTAAATTAAGGGTTATCCTTGGATATTTGAGGGCTTGTATGCATCACCTTAATCAAATCCAAAATGGAGTAGGCTTGCTTCTTGTTGGTTGGTATTCAATCAACCGAAATTATGTTGGCACAGTTTTCAATGTAATCGCTCTCATAATGTAACAAAATTTTTTTGAAGAGGCATGATATCTATCTATTTTTAATTGCATGGGGTTCACTTAATTTTCTTCAACAAAGTATCCTTGTTGTTGAAATGGATTGGTCGTAGGCCTAACATTTCTAGATCATAAGTTATCATTGAAAATTCATCAAAGACCTTGCAGTCGCTTCCATGGGAGAAGACTTGAATAAG
The DNA here is from genome assembly GCA_000404065.3 of Pinus taeda. Lineage (NCBI taxonomy): Eukaryota > Viridiplantae > Streptophyta > Pinopsida > Pinales > Pinaceae > Pinus > Pinus taeda. Next base: position 12,674 of record APFE030478386.1, read on the forward strand.
GTGAATTTTTAAGATTTTAGAGACTTCAATAGGTAGATATAAGAGGAAATATAGTATTGGATATAAAAAGTGGATGATCTAGAAATAAATATTATAAAACACTACAACTGCTTCTCTACCATTAGGTAGAGTTAGACAGGAGTAGATTGTAGTTTTTTGCATTGGAGGATAAATCCTCTAAGTTGGATAATTTGAAAAAGAATAAGTTCACCAAAGCGACTAGTCAACTATGTTATAATTTTGAAGAAAATGAATAGGCCTTGAAGAAGCTACAAGTAGCCATCCAAGGGGTAAGGAAAAGTCATTTTTTTCCACTTTGGAAGCCAACACCATGGCAGAGTCAGTTATGGTAAAGAAAACTTCCATGACCCTTCCTCAAGTGGCCTTTGATGACTTTGAAAATCATAATATTGCCATTAATTTCAATATCATGGGGATAATTGCTTGTTTTTTCGAGAGGGATAGGTAAGGAAGTTGAAGGGGTTATGCTCCCCACTATAAATTAATAAAAGGCTAAGGATGAAGGCCTTTGACATAGTGGGAAATATGCTCGCATTATTTTATCTTGAACTACCTTCATCATAGTAAGAGGAACTCAAAAGGAAGTGATTGTTATTCAGGAAAAGATAGTTTTTATTTTGCAAGAAAATCATTCACAAGGCTAGTAATTGTTGGAAACCTATAAGACTAGGTAGGTCACATGGGAATTAATTTTATTACTATTGAACTTTTAAATATGGGAAGGGTAAATGTTTTGAGGCTTCACCTAGAAGTGCATCACAATAACTAAACGTCTAGGAAGAAGGTTTTGAGATTCAACAAGAAGGGGTAAGAGGTTTTCTTATACTTGTAGCCTAAGAAGAAATGATTCTCGAATGACATATTGTAGTAGTGAATTTCATGTCTCTCCATTTAATGAATATAAATTTTATGCCAAAGATTGTCCAAATTTAGCTCTTTTCCTCCATCCTATAGTAGTGGCATGCATTCTTGAAGATTTCTTTAATCCTTCTTAACGATTGGAGAAGAAAAATATTAAAGGAGGTTGAATATTCTGGGAGACAATATCCTAAAAATGTGTATTTCTAATATAAATTATATCCTCACTCTTAAAACACTCTTTCTAAACTTTGTAATATGCATTTAATTATTTTTCTAAAAGTTATGAAAGTGTTTAATATTTCTTGAAAAGTTGAAATGAACCATTGTGATTGTTGGCCTTTCAATATAGCCTATTAAAATTGAAGGATGCGCATTGAATTTGATATAGATGAAGAAATAAAGAAGGGAAGTAACAAAAATGAGATCTCAAAGATGTAGTTTTCTTGATTACAATAGGAGAATGAGACGTTGAGTATGCAACATGATAAAAAAATATTATTGTTGAGATATGGCCATTTATAAAGTTGCTACCATTGAATAATGTTACATTAAATCTATCAATAGTTCACCCATTTGTAATCAATTTCCAACATAATAAAATCCACAGTAGTTTTCTTTCTATTTTGGTTTCAAGGAATATGCTTGTATCTCCTTATGTTCTTTAATGTTATATAGAGTGTTGTGGCATTAATGGTGTATTGTTATTGCTAGTTTCATGAATGGATATGATGTAGAGGTTCATATTTTGATTCTCATGATTTACTTAGAAACAAGTCTCCGTTTGTATTAAAAGATGACCAACAACTTTGTATTCTCCTCTAGCCAATATACTTAGTGATTTATGATCAATTCCTATCATCTAAAATTTGTTACACTTTTGTTGTAGGTTTCCAAATTGGTTTAACTGGGATTGGTGGATGTTTGAGAAATTTTGGAATAGTTGGGTGGATTTTTATGCTAGGGTTGTTCCCCTCCTAGAAGAAATGTAATTTTTCATTTTTCTTGTTGGGAAAATTTGAGGTTATCCTTATTTTTCCATGAGCTTGTATTCATCCCTTGAACCAATTAGGTAATATAGTAAAGTTTATTTCCAATGTTGGTTTTTTTTAAGAATTATAGTGAATTACTAATAAATAATTGAAAATGCATGGTATCTTCCTACTATTGAGGCCTCATTTAATTTTATTACTGTAAATTATCTATGTTGGTGAGATGGATAGGGAATATGCCTACTATATAGAAATAATATTGTATTATAGCATATTTGTTTAAGAACTTTAATTAATTTCCACATGAAAATCCTTGGCAAGGGAGACGTTGCAACAATCAAGGGTATTGAATAGGTAGTTATAAGAGAAATGAAGGAAATACTAAGAGGGGGGTGAACTAGTATTTTTGGAATTATTACAAACTTATAATTTGAATTTGTTTGGAAATATATTGATCATATGTGAAAAATCATAGAAAACAAAATGCATTTAAACATCAAGAAAAAGTTACATATATATTTTAGGTCGGAAGAAATAAAGGGAGAAAACCTCTATTCTTCTTCTTCTCTTCTTAAATCTTCCTTTACATATGTTCACTCGCACCAACTAGTAATACGACCAACTTCATTGCAATGTTTCACTGGCACCCACCAAAAGGAAGTACCCAATCACTTCGTTTCGATGTCACCCACTAGTAGGAATAACTCACTCCCTTACAATGTTTTTATAGGACGCAATAGAAGCATCCACTCCCTTGAAAAATTTCTAGACACCCACCATTAGAAAGCACCCAATCCCCCAAATCCATTTATTGGAACCAACTAGGTGGAGGCACTGACCATCAAAATCATTCTGGACCCCCTTTGATCCATTTTAAAATTGGATCCAATCCCTTTAGCACAATTTAAAAATTAATATAAGTTCTTCAACAAATTCATTCTATGTTTAGCAAAACACTCACTAAGTCATCAACACGTCATTGGTATCAACCTCAACAACATATTCATACTCTTACTCTCATGCAGTCCTGTCATAAAATCATCTCCACAATTTCATACTCTTATTATGTCATTACAAAACCCCTACAACATATATCTTACCTAGAAACAATATCATGGCAGCCAGTACTTAGAAATACAATGTCACAATGGTAGTCACTCATGAAAAAAAATTCAAGCATGATATAATAAACTCTAACTAGCAACAAGTAACCATGCAATAATAGTACTTATCACTATCATGTCTCACCAATCAATAATTTAGACAGACCTCAAGTATAAACTTTAATACCCTTGAAATTCAGCCAATAACTTCTAGATTCAAACATAAACTATGATCTCTAAGCTTCAAATTATTACACACCAACTCTCAAACCAAAAAAAAAACATTGTGAATTCAACCGACTCATGATTTCACATCAAAGGAAAAGTATGTTAGTAATTAATATAACCCTTCCCTATCATTCCCCATAAAACAATGTGCCATAAAAGTTTGTAGCAAGAAAATATCTCAAAAAAACATATCATCAACAATAACAATAAGGTATTGCGTTAAAACCAAATCAATAAGCAATCTTAGCCAGACTATTATAGTTAGCAAACTTCAAACATAAGGCACTTCAACAACATACAAGTTCTAAACATTTTTAATCATCTCTAGCACCATTGATCTCATTTCCCTATTGCAAGCATACATTATAGTAGCTTTAGCATCATCATTAATAATCTTAAACGTATGGTAGTCAGGATCATCAAATATCTATCTTAAGGGCCTAACCTCTACAACCCTAAGAAAAATGATTAAGACAGAGATTAGTTATGACTTCTTATACAAGCATGCAACCTTCATTTCTTGATAATGACTGAATATAATCATGTCATAAAACAAAATTGTCCCTTCCTTCCTTTTAATACAACATCAACCAACCCAACACTTCCATCATACTCAAACAATTTATTAGGTAAGATTACTCAACAACACTCAAGTTAGAACTCGCTCCAGACATATTGAATGTAGTAGAATTGAACTCAACCTTTGGTGATACATTTTCAAGGTGAAGAACACATTTTATATAAGCTTCAGTAGAATATGCATATTACAACATATTTTATTTTATATAGGCCTCAATTACCGACTTGGAATCTACTGCTCTAGATACATAGCATACAAAATTATCAATGCATGCTAACATTTAGCCATGCTTGTGTATTTTACACCAGATAAGAAATAAGCATATTAGATTTGTAATCATTTGTCTACCTTTGTACTTGATCGATCCATAATATGATAATACAATTTTGTTTCATACTTATTAATTACATCAAATTGGATGCTATAATAAATCACACTTATTGAGCCAAACAATGCTTAGACCATTGCTCTTCTTCAGTGGTCCATCATATAGATAAAGCATCAAATTAGTTGGTCATTCATATCAGGAAAAGATGTAATCATGCAATATCAACCATAAGCTATAAGTAATCGATATATAATGCATACTACATCTTACCACTTTATACTCACACATCGTACCTACTGAAATTGTTTTTTCAATGCCTTATAAATATTGTTTGCAGACATCACCTTCTTATTCATATAAGGTCATACCATTTTGCACTTTGATTGCAATAAAATGATTCACGGCTTCACTCACAATATATATGTTTTGCATATTATTCCATGAGATAAACTTCAAAAGAATGCTTTTTATTATTCATAACCAAAAACAAACTCCCATCGATGACCTTCGAAACAATAAATATCACCAACAGAGGATCACTTTTTGTGTTTTATGCATCAGGTCAACACAAGATCAATTACAGTGCTTCATCTTGATTAATCAATCTCATATATGTTGGAAATAATACTGAGACGGGGGGTGAATCAGTATTATCACATTAATAAAACTTTTTCATTTCCAAACTCGGATTCATATATGCTACTTCCACAACTTCTTATGATGAGTGCATTAGAACATTATCAACCATATTATCAGTTAACAGATGCAGTAACATAGAATAGATCATCACACATAAGGCACACACATGAACACCATGATATAAGGTGGAAACCCAATGCGGGGGAAAACCACCTGCTGCAAGTCATCTCAATCTTCTTCTTAATAAGAAAATCCTTTTACAATATTTGTACTGGTGCAGTCT